>JAOVYW010073808.1:0-19377 GCA_025775045.1 Hiodon tergisus
ATAAGTAAAGTGCGGTGGGCGAAATGTCTGGGTAGGCACTTCTGTCAGGTCAGACCAATATTAAAATTGCATACCCTTCTTTGACTATATTAAAAAATTACTATTTTTATTACATGGTTTTTAAAAATAATACGGTGCTATTGTTAAATGCATAACTTTTACTGAGTACAACACTGTTTTAGGAGCCATTGAAAATACATGCTTAATCTGTCCACACGCTATATACTCGGTTATTTCCCTGAACAGCAAAACTGTCCTCTAGTAAAACCCTGTAGCCTGAACTGGCAGTTGGAAAGTTCAGAAAATACTGATAATACTGTAGATGTGTAGCTAATTTCTCATCTTTACCGGCAACGAGACGCACAAATTAAATGTAATTGCCTCGATTTACAAAGCTTCTGCTCGCATTGTTTCCAAGGAAGGCATGCTTCTGCCTGATAAGATAGCATGTTGCTCTGATAAATCTTTTCAAAATATCTTGATTCTTTTCTCTAACCTCTTCATTATGCTTGCCATTCATGGCTAAATCTCTCTGCATATTTCTAAATGTCTTGACAGATATCTGGCTTTGGGTCTGAGCCACAGACCTTTTCTGACACAGACCTAGTGAGGGCACTAGGCTGGTTAAGATCACGGTAACCAGTCTTCGTCCGCACGTTTTCACTCGTACAAAATTATGAACACAAGAAGCAGAAGGGACTTTAATGGCACAGCGACACAACCAATCCTTCTTCACATGGCACTCTGAAGGCAGAAAGTTTTCTGTCCTTTCCTCTGGTTTAAATCTTGAAGATCGGGTGTAGGCCTTCCCTTCTGGATTATGCTCGTCTTTCCTTGAAACCAGGTCATGCACCCTGAGAAGTGCAGTTTGGGTCATTGTTATTGTAATATTAGCAATGTTTTGATGTAATAACGACCTGAATCCATTTCAAATACGAAATGTGAACCATCACTGAAGAAGTTATTTCCCTTTAAGCACCCAGAATTCTGAGGAGTTATGCCAAATCACCAGAGAGTGCTTGGTGTCGTGACTGCAATCTTTGGCTGCCATGACACCATTTAGTGATGGGTAATAGTTCAGGGAACCTCAGTTATGATAACCCAATGATACATCGCACATCGCGTTTGGAAATAAATATGACTAACATATAATATGAAGCAACAGAACCACCCCCTAGATTCAATAGGAAGAAGCGGGGGCCTGTGCTTATTTTTGTCATTAAATAAGCTTGCGCAAACGGGTGAAGAAAAGCACCATTGGGTTATAGTCACCAATGAGATTACATTAAAGGCCTATTTCTCCTGTTTGCATGACAGTGGATGGACTGCACATGCGTATCATGGCTCCTGTCAATCAGAAGCACATGCTCTTGCTGCTTTGTTCCTTATATCATGTGTTGAAGTGTATAGGCTTTTATTTTACTTAAAATTTGCATTAGATTATTCTTATTTGTAATTTATTAGCGTTTTATATTTTTATAATAATTATAACAATGTAAAAGACTATTTCATAAGCATTTCAATTTGCATTTATTTTGGTTGGTTAGACTGTACCTACCTGGAATGCATGTCCCTGTGGGTATTTATTCATAATTCAGGTGCTAACAAGCATGCTGTGGCAGAAGCATGTGGCAAATGTAGCTAATGGCCATTGAAATTTTGTCTCCCTTAACAAAATCCATTGTGGTCACTAAACTATATGCGTAATATTGCCTTTCGCAGAGCCTTGGAACATTGTTACTGGTGGTGATACAGGTATGCTGGGTCATCCTGTCCTTTGAAAAAGAATCAGTGCCACAAGGGAAGAAATCCACACACTAGAACCAGTATGTACACAGAAGTAAGGCCCTGAGCATGAAGAGATTTCCTTCTGGGCCCATGAGACCTTTCAAGTGTAAAGTAATACAATTGACCAACATCTGGTCCTTCCACAGTCCCAGATAAGTCCTGACCTTTGACCGGTTGCTAATGTATCGACTTGGCTGATAGTGATGTTTACCCAAGGTTTAATAAGCGGATGCTAGTCTGTGGATAGCAATCTTTTGTTCTTTGTCTCTAACAGCCAAACATGAGGTATTAGAAAGCCCTACATTGCCATTTGGTGCTACTCTGTGAACACGACAGAAAGCCCCACAAAAATGAAAATCACTTCCATATTATGTTAATCTGGCGATTGTCATGCAAGTTACTGTCCAACATTTTGTGGTTGACCCAGTGATGTTGGAAGTTTTTTGCAGTTGGAAGATTTTAAAGGTATAAAATATGGGCTCCATGCTGAAATGCCTGTGCACTGCATCTTCAAAGTGTTTATATTCTACTTTTACTTTCAAAACAAAAGTTCCACCTTCTATCATTAGAGTTGGATGAGTTCCACCTTAAAGTCCAGGGCTTTTCCAAAGGCAAAAAAGTATGGATTTTGTTCAGCTTTAGAAGTCTTTTGTTTGAGCTTTGTGGGGGAAGGGAAATAAATAACAGATACCAAAGATGTGTGTAATAGGCTTGCCCACAGCTTTTGGTAGTGTTGGTTCTCCTGCCATGTCTTTTGTTTGTCTTCCTCTGACAGCTTAATGACTCCCCCATGAAGAAGTGAGGAGGACTGTTCTTCTGGCCTCCTGTTTATTTTGTACCTTGATTGAAAACACATGGCTTGGATTCTGGCATAGATGCCGCCGCCTAGCTTGTGTTCCGTTAACTCTTTTCTGTTAAGTTTTCATTAAGCAACACTCCACTGATCGGCAACCAAACCGCTTTTGTTCTGGGCGCGTTAAAGCGTCTACTTTCAAAGCAGTCAATTCTTTCAAGCTGTGCTTGGCGACGGTGCATTTTATATATAATCTTCAGCCTGCAGATGCACATTGGGTTGTGCGTATGCGTGTGTGTGTTGCTGTTCGTTCTTAGGTTGGTTAAAAAAAATGTCCGTACTAATAATTCCTTTAATTGAGTTGAAAACAATTGTGCTGATGAGTAAAGTTCAGGTTACCATGCGGCCTGTGAATGCCTGTGCACCGCACCTACATTCTGTGTAGAGTGGTTATCTTAGCAATATGTAGCTATAGCCTCAAGTCACTCTGCAGGTCTGAATCGATGTGACGCATTAAATCAACGCACTGTGGAACAAAATATGTTTGTTCTTTGCTGTGTTGCCAGGACTGGGCGGGGAGGAGGGGGACCTTATTTATGACAAATGGTGATAGAATCTGTCGGTGGCCGTGTTTTAGGGCCTGCTTTAGGGCTAGTACATGACAGTGCTATTAAGTACAATTTTTTGGGTGGATACAAAATTTTGTTGAGAATTTTTTGTAGGTGTAGCAATGCTGTTTGCTTCCGAATGAGAGGTGTTTCATACAACAATGTAGTTAAGGAAATGTGGTGCAGGGAGTATATTTTAAAGAGTTTTGACTTGGAAATATTCCCCACGGAATGAAAAAGTTGTTGGTATTCAGAGTTTAGAACCAATGATTAATAGTTTGCCCCAGGAGTGACTCTGTATTGATTTACAATGATAGGATAATTTTGTGATTGCAGTCATACTGTTTAACGTTGCCTTTCAAAACGTTCAATAGAAACTCCAGAAGCCCCCTTATGAAATTGAATTAGTTATATTATAATAGCCTTTTGGGAGTTGATTTTTTTATTTAAAGGAAAATAATCTAAAATCTATTGTTTGAAGACTGTGTTTGTTTGGTCAATTCCAAGCGAAATTCTGCTTTTTTTGTATCCGTTTCGGAATGTAGTGTGAAAGTAATGTGTGGGCTGTGTCGCTGGTGTTATTTTTTTAAACAAACAACTCCTCTCCCTTGTCTCTGGTTCTCAGGTTCATACATGATGGTGGATTCCTCCCAGCATGACCCAGGCGAGAAATCGCGCATTCAGCTGCCTGTGATGAAAGAGAACGACACACACTGCATCGACTTCAACTACTTGCTGTACACCCAAGACGGGTCCAGCCCAGGGACGCTGAACATTTTGGTGAAGGTCAATAAAGGCCCCCTGGCCAATCCCATCTGGAATGTCACCAGCTACACAGGGAAGGACTGGCTCCGGGCTGAGCTCGCCGTCAGTACCTTCTGGCCCAATGAGTATCAGGTATGGTTTTGAACATTTACTTTCCAATGCCTTCTATGATGCTCGGTTACAAGCATTCCATTATTTATTTACTCACGATTAAATTTAAACTCTCTGTCACTTTGGAGAGAAATACGCACGTATAAATCAATTATAAAACTAATTATGCGGTTGGGCATTACAAGCACTTGTAATTTTTCTGAAGACATAAAAAACCCCTCTACATTTCTCTCTAGTCATTGATTTATGTTAGAAATTACATTTATTATATTGAGATGGTATCCATAACCTTCTAAAGAACGTGTTCCTATTCAACCTTGCAAGTTTACAGGAAATTGTCACTAAGCTGACCTGATTTTATAATATGACACATTATGAGGCTTAGCTATGTGTGTGAATTTTTGTGAGTGACTTAAAAATATATCAGTCATAGCTACGGTTAGCTATCTAGCAGGTAGTCTAACATTAGCAGCTAACAAAACAAGCCGGCATTTGAAATAAAATTGATAGTAACATTTGATTTTTATATAATATACAGCCATAATGCTCAATTGTTATTAGCTCAATGATTTTAATTACTTAATATAATTAGATATATACTAAATTATAATATTGTATCGTCGAGTAAACCCAACTCAAAAGACCCGTTGAAGCGGTAATGGCTCTTAATAATGTCAGGTACCATCTCAGCATAATCCCAATATATTGCATGATGAAAGCACTCAAACACACAAAAACGGCCCTAGCTCCATTTATCCTGATAGCGATGTCGTCTTAACACCTCACTATCTCCTCCTGCGCACTGGACGTAGCTGCCTGACCTGCAGTCCACACAAGTAGCTTGCAGACACCACTGTTTACTAACTCCAGGCAGGCAAGTACCTGTGCCGTGATCTCCCAGAAGGCCGTGCAACTATTGTAAGAATTATTTTCATGCGATATCTGTAATTTCTTTCAATAGACACTGGGATATGAATTCGTATTGTTCGTATTTGTTGTTAATTATTATTACCCAAGCTCGCCTTTGATGAAACCTTGTCAGATCCCAAATCTTCCCCTTTTAGCTTTACACCCCCAAACACAACGTGACCTTAATTTTTCGACTCTATTGTGATCTCGGTTGTAGCTAGCCCGAAAAATGTAGTTTACAAAAATTTTCGGGAAAACCGGTCTTGCCCTGTCAGTTTTATGTGGTTGTGCGGAACAGCAGCGTGTTTGCCCTTCTTCAGTATAAAAGGACTGCAACCTGACAGCTCCTGATTCAGCTCCAGACAGTCCAATTCGACAATGGCAAACTCACACCTGCTGCACTCTAAATTTGAAGAAACAGACTAGCCTTGGATGCACAAAAACCTAATATTTACAAAGTATAAAAACAAAAAAACTAATTGAGTCCACGTGGTTGCTTATTCATTGTGAATTTCAATGGAGTGACCCAAAGCACCTTTAAATTGTGGCTCTAATAGAGTTTAAGTTTCACTCCTGAAAAAGGGTTTGCCGTACGGAGAAGTACCTAAAGGGGGAGGGGATTGGGAGGGAAGGGGGAGGGGATTGGGTGGGTTGGTAAATCGTCGGAGAACTGAGCCTTTGGGCTGGAATGTCCAAAACGGGTCACACTGGCCTGATAACCAAAATTGTATCATTACTGTATCATTGTGGCGGTCAGAGGGAACGAGCAAAATGCTGCTAGTCATCTTAAATGGCTGTAAAAGAGGAAACTGGCTACACAGTTTACCTTCGGAATCCAGTTTTAAGATGTATGAATTGGTGGGGGGAAAGGGTGGGTTTGTGCATTAATTTTAATGAGAAGCATTAACTAGAAGCAAAACTGGTTTGATTTTTGGGACGAAGATATTGGTTGGAACAGTTTGAAAATGTAATTAAAATATTTGGAATGTGTTCTTCATAGATAAAAGCGAGGCTATCAAAGCTGATGATGCTGGCCCAGGTTCAACACTATAAAGTTAGATGCTTGATAAATACATAATAGCTTACTCTCTTTAGATTCTTTATTAATCTGCCATGGAAACATGTGGATAGTTTCCAGTTAGTGTTTTTTATTTTTCTGCCAAATTATATTTGTATTTTAATATTTATTTATCTGTTTATTTCATACAGCATTCCAGTCACAGGTCTTAGTGTAACTAAATGGGTGAAATGATATTTGAACCACCCGTCTTATATTACAGCATTAGTGATGTTTAAGGAGCTAATGTGTACAGTTTAGTTTTGAGTGATTTTCTGCGTATCTTTCAGGAGTGCATCCATAGTCTATGTTTTACAGTATCTAGAAACAATTTGTGGGGGATAGTTATCATGTACCTGACACTTATGTTGCGCAACTCGCATACCTATAAGTGTTAACCTGAAACCATTCATACACCTGGATATTTACAGAAGGTTACTAGGGTTTGGTTAACATTCCGATGCCTTAACTACTACACCACCCAGCTACCTGCCTAAATCATGACACAGAAGGGGGTATGTAGGGTGATGAAAAACCGTCTGCAATTGCCGCAAAATTGCGAAAAATCTCTCCGATATGCAGATGCTTGATCACCGCAGTCGTCAATGAAGATGAGTGAGGGGGTGACACTTCCTCCTTTACTTTGGCAGGAGGTCATGTGCTGCATTTACATAAAACAAAATCCGAAGAGGAGCAATCAATACTGTTACATTTTAATGGCTATATTGTTTGGAGATCTTTGTTGAAGGAACTAAGGAAAATGAATAAGGAACGGTGTCATTTTGCATCTTAAAAGAAACCTGAATATGTTGATACGTGAGTGTATTTAACTGGAACATTAAATTGTATTTTGGTGTTTGAGGAACACATTTAAAAGAATTTAAAATAAAGCGAAGCAAGTATTTGCTCTATTTATGTTTGCTTTATTGGCAAACATTTTGTGTTGTATTTTGAGTATTAAATGAAACACTCCAAATTTTTCTCAATAAGATATTAACATTGCTTGCCATTGCTTTTTAAGATGTTAATCCGTCGTAACACCGAAAAAGCAGTGGAATGTATAAAAAACAAATTATAGTAGGCTTTACAAAAAAGAAAAAAATTACTCCCTGTTTCTGCAAATGTGTTTTTTTTAGGAATCCCTCAGCAACCATTTAAAAAATATATACAGAATCAATTATAAGCTTAACTTTCAATAGGCCTAAGCCAAACTGGGAAGCATTTTGAGTTCAATATAAGAATTATGTCAATGCTTTAAATATGTATAATTGTCATCAATACATTTTTGTTATTATTTGCATTACTTTGACTAATTGTTGCAGCTCTATTTTTGAAATAATTACTGGGTGCCCTTTAATCTAAGACTTGCAAATATGAATGTCCTGCTCTGTACTCCGTAGTCGTAATTCAATCTTATTTAGTTATTCAATCTTGGTTTAATCTTGCTTTTCTCAAGACCTTTTCCCTGGGATATAGATGGCCCACTGTAGGATTAGCTGCAATTTCACTGGCAGCCTGTGAATTTGCAAAAATATAGCGTTTAATACCATTATTAACTTACATTGTGTTATTAACAACATTGTGAAACAACATCGTTGCACCCTCTCTGTTTAGACAAGGATTAGCAAACCCAACTCCATTAGGCATCTGTGCTTTGACCTAGCGGTTCATTGGTCCTGTAGTTCACAAATAACAATTATACACCAATGTGGGCAGGCTGGTTTCTTCTGGAATGCCTTTTAGTAGAACATCGTAATGACACTAATGAAAAGGCAAACTCCGAGAGCACGTTCTGCCGGTTTTCTCTGCAAGCTCATGTTTGTGGTCGCGCCCTTGCTGGATTGACAGTTGGAGCGGCCACATTTTTGTCAGCACGCCGAGGCACCCCTGCTGGATGACAGTTCGAGACCTCCACTGCACCGTCTCCCAAATGAAATGAGGGGATACTGAACCAAAATGACACGCCTGGTTGCATGTCTCAATGCAGATGTGATGGAGGCAAGCAAGTTCAAACGCCACAGGTGGTAGAAAAGACTAGAGCACACAGGGGATTAAGTATCATTTGCAAGAGAGGACTTTATAATTAATACCTGCTCCCCCCTGGTTTCAGAAGGGGAAAACTAATAAACAGAAAAGGCTTGTGCCAGCATGTTATTCATTTCAATGTGAGGTCCTTGGTTTTCACTTCTCCCCTCTTCCCGATTTCTACCTCATTTATTTCCAAGTAATTTCCCCCACTGATTTGTTTCTCCGAAAAGAGAAACCAGTTTTGAATGGCCCCAGTAATTGTATAAACAATGTTATTCTTACAATTAGAGTTTTTCAGTGTTGTCTTGAGTTGCTGTATCTGTTATCTGTGCATTAAATTGATCTATTTCTCATTTGAGGTACCTGATAGCAATTACTATGTTAACTAAACGATATAGAATTATAATGTGGTGTAAATAAATGTCAATTTAAAGGCTAATGTGATTGGATAATTGAGACAACTTGATAAATTAATCCAATTTTTTAAAGGAACCCCAAAAGTGGCATGAAGAAAAAATTGAATAACACAAAATAAGAATGAAATACTCAGTTTTTGCGCATAAGTTATTAATTAGTGCTCAATTTATACGCTCATAAAAAATAAAAATAAATTTGTGCAAAAATTTGTTAGTGCAAACAATTTCTTCAGAGGTTTAGCTTTCATTTGAACCTAGGCATGCCCTACAAGGCTTTGGAAACATCTTCTAAAAGAACATGGACTTGATGCTATGCATAGTAGCGACTCGATTAATTTAACTTATGAGGGTAAGCTCCATGGACACAGATGGATGTACCATGTTAAGCGGAACATGGTCTTAAATTCAGAAAAGAAGTTAGACGTGCCTGAAGTCGGCTTCTTACTCGCAAGTGTCTTATTTGGCCCCTGCTTCTTGGTTAGCTCTTGCTTCTTGCTTCTTGGTTAGCTCCTGCTGCTTGCTTCTTGGTTAGCTCCTGCTGCTTGCTTCTTGGTTAGCTCCTGCTGCTTGCTTCTTGGTTAGCTCAGCAGAGCTATGCATGTTGCACTTTCAGGGCTCATTTTGCTCATGTTGAAATGACTTTGGGCCACTTGTGTGTCAGCATGAATCTATGGAGGGAAACCCCCTCTTCGAGGTCCAGTTGTGTTCAACCGACCCAAGGCGTTTTTGTTTTCTAAATTGATCAGCAAACATGCCAAACGTGTCCCTTTGAACAGGCTTTTTATTTATTTATTAATCAGCAGGGATTTTAAAGGTTTAAATCGTGTTGGACCATTCGTTTCTTGGCTTGAATATAAAGAGGGATATTATCATCTCTTCAATAGGTGCGTTTTGCCTGACCCAACCTGTTGTTATGGGGTGTCTTAGACTGCAAATATGCCTTCTGTGTACACATCGAGCAATGCGGCATTGTCAGTTGCAAATTGACAGTCATGGTTTTTTCTAGAACGTGACTTAGTTCCTGGACAGAATTCATATTGTTTGCCCTTTTCTTCCATGGTAACAAACCATTCCGTCAGTAATTCAGTCATCCCATCGGAGGAATCCGATATAATTTAACTAGTGTTCTATCGGGGAGACCCAGGTCAAACTTTGACAGTGTGCACTGGTTGCACTATTTGTACATCCCCTTGGATGAGAGCATAAATAATCATGGTTATTGATTACTGTTGGTGAACCTATCTTTGTTCCCCAACAGTCATACAACAGATATTGTCAAGAACTTGAAGTTTAAATTTTCAGATATAATATTGTTGAGCTTCCTGTCAATAGCAGTTGTGATCAGTAATTAATAAATTGTGGGACCAATTCATATCTGGTGGGAATGATTTAGTATTTTCTGAGGAATAATTAATATTTATGTTTCTTCACCCCTCCATTGTTTTTACTTTTGAACAGTCAATTTGTTTAAAAAAACGCTGGCTAGTTTTTAAATACTGTCACATTGGATATATTTGGCCTTGTGGGACCTGAGCTTGGATGACAGCTACTCACCTGAATGGTCATGGTTTTCTGGAGCAGTCTGAGAGACTGAAACAAGTGGCAATGTAGCTATAACACAGAGTGACTGCCTGACAATAATTTAGTCACGATGGCGAATGCTCTATGAAGGATTTCATCTTATAAAACTGATGTTTGAATTAATTTATGAACTCCTGTACAGGTTACTGCGGTGCATCTTCATTCCCAGATCAGAGAGAGGGATCCAATTCTAGGTCTAACAATGTTGTCGTTGTTGTTGGAAAATGTATAATTTCAACCACTACACATAGTAAAATGACAGTTTTATTTATTATTTATTACTGCTAGCCAGCTTAACAAACTATCACTCCGTGAATGGTTAACAGAATAATAAAATAAGTTGTTGTTGGTGCATTCGCTCAAAGATGAAAAGTGAACTGTACCGCAAGCATATTTATGGATGCTAGTTGGCTAAATTATTTATTAATTTTTATTTTTCGTGTGTCCTAGTCCTGTGTCTGCTGACCCAGGCTGATGCGTCCGACTCATTAGTTTGGCTTTCTGCCCTGACTACTTGCAGTCAGTTCCTGTGGACTGTTATAGTATGAACCGCCATGCACAGCGACGCACGATTAGAACGGAGGCAGATCTGATGTTTAGGCCCTGATTGGTTGACCATAGACACTGTGTGACTGCGGCATTTTTATATAGGTGCAGAGGAATGGGGCCGCTTACCCAGGGTACTTTTTGTTCAAGGGAGGGATGTTTGTGAGCCAAATGTGATGACAAAGCACCAGTATGTATATTATTTTTTTGTAGCTTACTTTGACAAAGTAGCCGGAGGCCTTGTATTAAAATCCCAAGTTGAGAAATCCTTGTTTTTCCTTTTACTGTGACCACATTTACATTTAAAAAATAAACCTCGCATCTAAAACCACTTCTCTACTGAAGAACTGAAACGAAACCTGTTGTGGATGATTAGATCGGAAAAGTAGATGCACTTTGCTCGTTCTTAATTTGCAGCCGTGCTGCTACACATTTCCCTTTTCGTATTAGCTTTGTTTCTGCGGTAAGTAGGGATTTTACTTTCAGCTCTTCAGTCCCCCTGCCCTCTGACATGGCTTTGTACTGCAGTCACCACATGCCGGCCCACACAATTTCTATAAGGAAACAATCGATGCTAATAAGGCAAAGCGTCACTTCTGCACCTCAAATCATGGTTTCAATTATTCTCCAAGCTCCTTGCCTGGTTGTTGTTTCCGGCTCTCTCCGGTATTAAATCGCGTCCTAATGCGCCCTTATGGAGATGGCTCTTCTGCTGAAACACAGCGGCTGAAGTGATGGATTGAAATTGATCACTCGAAGCTGCGAGAGAACTCTTCAGCTGAGAAGGATGCACCGCGTGAGAACTTTGAGGGATCGTAGGAATCAAAAGCCACATATATGTATGTTACTTTTCCTTAACGAGATAGTGGTTATACATTGGGAATGAATAATGACCCCCCCAACATCCGTGGAAACAGAGCTTTTTACCACACCGCATTCCAATCAGTTGTTTCTTTTGTCTCTTTCTTTCTTTGACTTGACTTTGTTGACTTGGTGAGCGCAGTGGAAACGATCTGCAGGAAATAAAATGCAAATTGGAGACTGCAAACGCATATTTTGTTTGGGTCCCAAGAGGTGAAATGACAGGAGAGAAGTGGTGATCTTAATATCGGGCTCATGCAGGGGTGTGCGTGCGAGCGTGCGTGCATGCGTGCATTGTGCGGGGGGCCCTGTATGGTCTGTTCCTCTCAGCAGCCAGGGTGTTTGATAAAAGCTTGCAACGTTGAACTGAAATTCACTTGCCAATTCAACTCTGAAGAAGGCAATCGAGATCACTCTGGGCTACTAATCTACTAACCTTGGAGTGCAGAAACCCAGGGATGGTAAAACTTTAAGGTGTGCGTGCGTTTGCCCGTTGCTGCATTGACGTCGCTCACACAAACGCACACAGTACGTACTTCAGTGAGAAGGCTTTTGCGTTAAGTTCTGAATTGCATGATGTTCATTGAAAGATCAGATTCCCTGTCACCTGTCATTCATTGCACAATCCACAGTCTCATTGGGTTGTACTGGGGAAGAAAAGAGGAGAAGTATAGTATAGTAAGATAAAAACCCATACGCTGTCCACCCCCACTTCATGGAAACGGTTTCCCATCATTGCTTCGTTATCAGTCGCATTGAGCACAATTGTTTTTACAGCTCCAGCAAAGGGAAGTCGGCAACCTTAATCATTTTAATATTGATTTGTCCTCAGTGCGTAACACACGGCTGGCACATGCCAATAGTTTTTACTCAAATTTGTGTTGCCGTAGTTGCAACGAATTACTGTGTCAATATTACATGCTGGTAGATACTGTGAAAATACTGAACGCTATAAAATGAACTATTCCTTTTTTTTGGTAAGACATTTGAAGTATGATAGATCAATAAATACATACTTTGGTATACTGGATACACTGGAACACAGATGAGAATCAGAATTCTTGTGACAACACTGGAAGGTGGAGCTCATCCACCTCATCTGAACTTGCCTGTGCTCTCTGACACAGGAAACTACAGTAGTTTCTGCCTATCAGTCAAACCGTGTGGGTGTGACTGCACAGCTCCATATTTCTGCATGAGAAGCACCTGTGTGAGACTGCACAGTTTCTGCGTGGAAGTCTGTATGAGACTGCACAGCTTCTGCGTGGAAGCCTGTGTGACTGGACAGCTTCCTGCGTGACTGCGAGGCTCCTGTGCAGCTCCTGCATTTGTCTGTGTGGCTACACAGCTTATTGGTCACCAGATTCCGACACCACTTGTCTGTGTGGCTGCACAGCTTTTAGTCACCAGATTCCGACACCACTTGTCTGTGTGGCTGCACAGCTTTTAGTCACCAGATTCTGACACCATTTTTTGCATTCTTAGGTGGGAATTCTGCAGGCCCTCTCTGCCTGGCTCAACTGCAGCCCCCAAAACACTTCCTACCCCCACCTTGCCACTTTCTCCAGAACCAACGAAGTAACCAAATAGCCCTGCATATAATCAAAATATTGATTTGATGCCGCAGGCAGACGGCATGTGAAAACTAATCGAGGTGTTTCTTTAACTTGCTGAAGAAAGAAGCAACTGTTCTCTAAATAAAAATAGGAAATATTTGCCTGGAACAAACACATATGATTCATGTTTAGGCATTTTCAAAGAAAAGAGGTATTCATTACTTTCCTCATCTTAGTTTCCGCCATAGATATGTCACTCAAAATATTTTCTATGCACAAAACCAGGCTCCAAACTTGGAGCTGTCAGGTGGCTCCTGCTCTTTGGAAGGTTCACTGGAGCTGTGTGTGCTCGCCATCGGGGCGGACTGTCTGAAGCACCGTGGTTTAGATAATTGCTCCTGTACAGGTTATCACACCAGACGGGTTTTTTTGTTCAACTTGTTCCTACAATTTTCCATGATCGCTACTGGCAGCCCCCTGGACTGTCGGGAGCGAAAATTACAAGCTGTAGTCAGAAGATGGCTAATTTTCCTACAAGTGGTTTTGCTTTTCTATTCTTCTTTGTGGATTTGCTCATATTTCCGTGCCTTAAAGAAGTGTTTTGTTTAGTTTTTATGCCGGAACATGGAACATAGAAATGGGAACATGAAACATGGAACATACAAATGGGAACATGGCTTGTAACGTTAGGTGGTTGATTCAATCTTTGTCGTTTTCCGATCGTTAGTGCAGAGCTAAGATGGAGGTATTATTGCAGTCGGACTCTGCACTGGGTCATGGCTTTCCAAAAGATTTGCATCATAATCGGCTCATCTCCATTTTTTGAGAAAGTGCTGGCTTAAGATGTGTTGTATAAATGTCACAGACATTAAAGAGAGATCACTTTAAAGGATACGGGGTTCGGCTAAAAGCACAGTATTATCAGCGGTCTCTCGAAGAAGCCTGTCATTTAAAAAGCTCTTTTTTTTTTCCTCTCTCAAAAACAAAGGATTTAGCATAAGCATAAATAGTTTGAAATATTCAGAGCATATTGATGTTAACCCCTTTGTAGTTTTAGCCTTTCTGATTCGGTTTTGTTTCTTTCAGGATAGTAATGTTCCACCATCATATAAAAAAGAGAGATGATACAAGGGGATGCCAGATTAATATTTGCGTCGTTATTCCATTATTCTGATTGCGATGTTCGATCCAAAATTCTCAACCAGGAGCTTAATTGGTTTGTTCCTCTGCCTTTCTATAAATTTAGTATTTTGCATTCATTGTCATAATCGGTCTGTTTAGTTAACTGTATTTCTGTAGTTGGTACTGTGACAGCATGGGTGTAGTTGTTGATGTGAATTTCTGATGGGCTGACAGCCTAAAAAAGAGAAGAGAAGATTCTTTTCCCCTACATGGAGTATTTCCTTCCAGAATACTAGTAGATCAATGTATGCTGTATTTACCTACAAAAGGCAGCAGACTGTCTCATATGGGCCTACCCCCACAAATTCTGCTGAGGTCTAGGATGCCTGCTCACTGCCCTCTAGTATGCATGCAGGCTGGTTAAAGGGGCTTTATCTTGGGGTAGATTATGTTTACTTCGATCTTTTATGTGAAACCGGGCTGTTCTTAGAAAGAAAAAAAAAGAATTAAGAATTTTGCATAAAATGTTGTGATAAAATTGCTCAGCAGCACAATAAGACATAGGTAGGCTTTATTAGCATAAAAAAATAAATAAAACCTGTCTTAGTTAACATGAAGTTGACACTCCCTGCGGAATTCAACATGAAGCAATATAAACTCAGGCCCTTTGTATCCAAATTCAAGAGGAGAGGAGAGGGACATTTGGTTCACCTCTGTTGATATCAGGTTGGAGAACGAAAAATATGAGGAGATTAAACCGAGATTGTTGAAATTGGGGTTATGGCTGCGTAATTGAAATTCACCTCCTGAACATCGAAGAGCAGTCTAAAAAAAAAAAAAAAAAAAAACCTAGATAATTCTCATCCTCTCGTGGCAACTTGTAATGTGCATGTTTAGTGGATGACCCTTAACATTAGAATACTGTGCATTTCATAAACCTGCTTAGTAATGGGATGGAATTACTCACGCTTACTTAATCACTCTTAATCTTAAACATTTGCTGGGGAGTCCATCATAACTTGAAGTTTCAAGTCAAAATCTAACCCTAAACAAACCAGCCACAAAAAACGGGTGAACAACATCTCCTTCTCATTCTCTATAGGCAATCTTATGATTAATAACACAACATTACCATTCCGGGGCAACTAATTACTGGGAATTTTCCCCTTCAGCGTTTCGGATAATTGCAAATAAAAACCAATATATGCATGGTCTTGGTTTAGGATTCTCTCAGTTCTTTATGTAGGATTGTCACGTGGGTGTTGTCATTTGTCACAGTGTTGTGTGGTCTGCAAAATCCCATTCTGTAGAGCTCCAGATCTGAAGCGTTGGAATTGACTTTTGCATTAGCCGAAGCATTGAGCAATTAAAGCATTGGGATGGCGTTTTTCTGAAATTCTGCGAGCGAGCTATCTGAATATCCCGGCGAGAGATACAAGCGGCAGAGCTCATGCTGGTGGTTTTCTTTTTTAGACTCATTCCTCAATGATTCATAACCTTCAAGGTGGCATGGAACATATTATTGTTTTTGAAGTTTCTCTATTTATTTGTTAAGAAAAATGCTGATTTTGACAGTGTACACACGCTTGCATAGAAATAAACCGTTTTCTCCAAGACATTCCTGAAGAAAGAATTTTATAAGCCAAATAACATTTAGCAATACAGTGGCGAAGTTCTGATAAGATTCATACCAACAGGTATTTTATTTATTTATACGCAGTTGCCCCTTCCATTTCTGGAATATAATTTAATTTTTCAATTTACAGTCACATCCCGAGGCACAGCGCAATGCAGAAAGAGATTACACAGAGGCCTGCCCAAACTCGCAGAGTGCACTTAGGAGAACGCTGCAGCAATGGGGATCAATCTGGGGAAATTTTGTGGAAACAAGTCACTAAATAAACATCTGTATTCCTTTGATTTTGACAGGTCATTTTTGAAGCCGAGGTCTCCGAGGGGAAGACTGGTTACATTGCGATTGATGACATCCAGGTTCTGAGCTATCCGTGTGGTAAGTAATTACAAAGCTGGTAATTACTTTCCGCTCTAGGCCTGCTCGTGACAGGTTTGTTACGCAGATGAGGATAAGCAAGATGACAGGCCATTGTCCTGGGTTTGGTGGAGAGTTTGATGAAGGAGGTCGACTTCCATCTGGGCAGGAAACTGAATAAAGAGTGGGTGTAATCCCTAAATGTAATGCTGCTCTTACTGCATTGATGGTGTGCATAAATGGCGCACGGTTCTCCCACTTCAGTGCCAACAAGTGCTTCACCTTTAGCCAGGAAATTTTAAAACGTAGTAAACAACTCTCCTCTAAAATATATTAATGCTCTGCAGCCGTGTACGCAAAGGAACAAGAACCAGAAATAATTGTATCTATTTAAATAGCGGTAACTATGGGCTGAAACCATTAAGAACTTAAGAGGTAGAGGAAAGCTGTCTACATGCTGATGTAATGGATGGAACCCTTTATAAATCATTAATTATTATCAATAAAAAAATGCTGACAAATCCTTTTAGGTGTTGACCCACCAAACATATACTTTATTTATGTTAGGCTCCATTACCCATGGTGCCTGTATTTAACTTTTCATAATCAGTTTACCAACATCATAGATTAGCTCTTCCAGATATTTTGGGTCAATTGTAAGAAACTTGTGAAATTGCCGGTGTCTTAATTTGCGTCTTCACTAAAGTACTAATTAAACGTTTTTAATTTAAACTTGCTGCTGACACTCTTGAGAGGATTGGAAATTCAGACTGTGGTAACAACCAGATGTGGTTACCATATTTGGTAAAGACATTGAAATACTAGAAAAATGCATTTTTTTATGTTCCCATTATACAGAGCTTACAAGGATGCCATACTTGCTTATCTTTGCACAAACAAAACCGAGAAGAGGCAAGAGATTTTTAATTATAGTTTGAGAACAACTGCAAATGCCACGAGGACTAATGGGATTAGTTTAAATAATGAAAATATATACCAATAAATAGTTAGCCAAAACCAGACGAGGATTTCACCCCCAGGGAAGAGTTCCAATAGGGCGGCTAATCCTTTTGAGCGATTAAATAATGCATGATCGGACTATCATGGTTCGTTATGACAGTTAGTTGAGGGGGTTAGTCTTGGTGGTCAAAGGGAGGGGCTTGACCACCAAGGGCTCAATAAGTGCAGGTACTCGGTCACAAACGCTGTGAGAGGATTGTTTTTTAAATTTAAATGAAATCAAACCTAACAAAAATGGCTCTGTGTGAGCTTAAGTTGTGTACTCTTCTTAATGTAAGTTCAAATTGTGAAAACAGTGAAACAAAAGCCTCTCTGGCCACGTGGCATCGCTCCTCACCTTCTGCAGGAAGCCTTCCACTTCATGTCTTTTGAATCTCACTGGACCAATCAAAGGTTAATTGGCCAGGTGAGTCAGTTCTGTGGGATTGTGGTTCCTTCCTCCCTTGCTTTGACACAGATAAAATGTTAAAATGTATTTTTAAATCGGAAATGTCAGGAATTATAAAAAGTGGCAGCTTGTCAGCAGCCGAAGGTATCCTTATCACCTGTCTGATTTCAAGCTTCAGGTTGGGATGCTTGTTGACCTGCTTTGTTGATTTAAGATCCTCTGAAATCAGCCATGTTTGTGTCAACTTTTCTCGCATTTTTATGCGGAAATTCTTAAATTTGCATGAAAAGTATATGTCACCAGTTGGCTATTCCTGGTAGCTGGCCTAGGTTTGCCATCCTGCTGGTACTTTACCAGTCCGTGCGTTTTTTTCTTTTTTCTTTCTTCATATCTCTGAGGTGGCAACACTAGGCTTGACAGCTAGTTCAAGGCACACAAGATAGAGATAATTCATCAAGACTACATTTTGGGCAGGTTGTCGTGCGTCACTGAAGACGACAGCCCAGAAACAAAGCACTTCACCATTCCCAGAGATCAGTTCGCCATGATCATAGGGTTCCCGTGGTTTCTTCTTTGTTCACCCTTCCGATGTGGACTAAACGGCTGTTGGAGAGTAAACACCTGACCAAATCTTATGCAAACCGTTTGCAGAGTTATTATAGAAGTCATTATTAGTAATCGGTTAAAACCTGTTTCCTGCTGTATCAAATGTAAAAATACCGCAAAGACATTTCCATCAAGCACTGTCATACATTAAAATTTTTTCCTGAAGGACTTTGATCACAAAAAACGGCTTGATGGAAACCTGGCTAATGTGGTTCTCCCCCCCCCCCCCCTTAAAACTGTTCTGTGTTTATCAGTTTCCATCCATCTTGGATCCCTTATTTATTACCCCTTGTGAAGCTGTTCGCTCCTTCAGTTATAAACATAAAACAAAAAACTCGGTCCTCTGTCTCATTGTTATGGATGTCCCTCAGTATCACTGAGTAGTTTGGTTACAGCCTCAGAAAAACGGAAAAAAATCATTGAGGTGGTGCTTCTGTGAGATTTTATTTCTCCAAGACTTGCATTAAATAGTCAACCTCTACAATTTTTCTGGCGCTGCGTGGTGTGTGGTGTACGTCTCTTTTATCCCCTGTATAATCTTTTCACTGCAGCATTGTTGTTCTGTGTATCTGTGGTAAATATGCATAATGATATTTTTTCACTTGAGTATACTACCTAATTTGTTGCCTTGCCTGTGGGCTATTATTTGAATTAGCAGGCAAATTAAAGAATTTAATCACATACAGATTGTGTTTTTTTTTTTTTTAAATTTTTTTATAAAAGGGGGTTTTTCTCCTCAAAGTTGGTATAAAGCAGATGTTGTTAAATACTGTGTTTAATATTTCATTTTGTTTTTCCACAATATAATGGGCCTGTTTTACATTTATAAGTATTTTTATACTACGATTAAATTTTTTGTTCTAACAATGATAAATGGGCCATGTTGAAACCATCGTTATTCTCGGCAAATTGGTTTACAATTCTACATTTCTCAATTTTCTATGTAGAAGCAGGTCTGTCTCGAGAGGTAGTAGGAATTTAGAGGAAGGAACATCCTGGTCAGTGGACCCATTCCTCGTTCTCCTCAGTCAACTCCACACTGCTGTCTCCTTGAAGTCTTACATGAGTGTAACAAGATATCAGCCTTGGCTCAGTTGCATTGAGTAGAACATTCTATGTCTGACATTCTGTGGACTAGTTCTATTCGAATGTATCTTAGGGGGGGGGGGGGGGGGGGGGGGGGGGGGGGGGGGGGGGGGGGGGGGGGGGGGGGGGGGGGGGGGGGGGGGGGG
>JAOVYW010073810.1:0-19376 GCA_025775045.1 Hiodon tergisus
TCGAAAGAGAGATAGCACATTGTTAATGGTTATCTATGAAAGCAGGATGATCTTAAATTAAGTAATTTGAAAAATTTAAAAGTGAAACTTTGAGCGGTCACAGCTACATACATCTATGTGTTAAACCAGAAAATATTTTCACAGATTATATTATGCCTCATGTGAAACAGGAGTAGAAACAGCGCTCGTTTTGGCGAACACAAAGTTGCTCTTTTTTTTTGCGTTTTAAATAAAATGCTGAATTGAGAAACAGTTATGTGTAAATTACGCAACTAAATTAAAGACATGGACTATGTACTCAATGAGCTCAGTATTTCACCAATTACAGAGACTGCTCCAGGCTGGACTGAACCAATTGCCACACGGCCAGTGACACAGCTTTGTCAACATGGACCCATTTCCGTAGCTATTGTTCAATAGCCAGACTTTGGAGAGGGGGGAATAAGAGGAACCATCAGCTACTCTACAACGGTCATGTAGCAACTAATCCTAAGCGAGCCTCACTTACAACAGATGAAGGTTGTAGAGTGGTAAAGCAGCTGGATATACTTACACAAGGTTGCAGGTTCAAATCCCAGACCAAGAGACATGGTTGTACCCTTGATAATAGTGCTTCACCCGAATTGCATCAGAAAATATCCAGATTTATGAAATGGGAAATATCTTGCTCTATATAAGAGTTTCAGTGAAGCAACTAAAACAGTGTAAAATTACAGCAAAAGAAAAGGTGCTTAAGTGATGCTTAAAAAGCAGATGGGGGGGGGGGGAAGTGTTCCGTATCGGAAGTTCTTGGTAGTACTGTGACATTCTTCTGAAAAAGACCATACTAGACCAACAATACTTTATTGACTTTTGGAAATCTGTATAACAATGCAGAGTTTAAGTGACTGACATTTTGATTGGTATTATGCTCACATCAGTAATTTTTCCTCCTGGATCGCAACGCTCAGTTTTCAGTGTCTATTTAGCAGGGATAGGCTACGTTGAGCATTAACAGTCCAAACTGGCCCCTTCTTCTCCAACATTAGACCCAACAACGTGACACAATTGGACATTTCTCACAGAAATGAGAGAAAAAGCTGCTTTCATACAAATCTTTTGATTTTGAAATCATTACTCAATTCTCACTCCCAGTAAGGATATTTAGAGAACAAGGTAGCGCCAAGAAAACCTGTTGTCCATTTAATTTAACTATTTTGTACACACTGTTGGAAATCGTTACTGTTACAATGTTAGCTGATCCCAAAAAGACCATCCCATAGACGAGGAGTGGCAACTGATGAGACTTTGACCATGAACATCAGCAGATGGAACTTCCTTCCTGAATAGTCACTCACGGTTAAATGGGCAGGTGGACAGGGGGCCTGCAGGGATCGGGGTTAATAAGTAGTACAACACTCGCACTATTTAAATTACGCACCCAAAAATGTTCATCATGAATAACAGGTCAAATACGGACTCACCCAGAACCGATCAATAACTAGGGTAGAGTGGGAATGTGCACCTTCACAGAAAAGAAAAAAGGCAGATCACAATTTTGGGACAAAAACTATAATTTGGCCCCCCTTGGTTGAAAGAACGACTGTTTAGAATGACCAGATTTGACCACCCCTGGTGTAAAGAATGACCATTTAGAATGATCAAAGTTGAACACCCCTGGTGTAGTGAATGGTCAGTCTCACAAGTCATCTAATTAGGGGTCTGCCCCCCCCATCCCCCGTGTCACGGTTGCCTAAGCGTAAAATGTGGTGGACTTTTATAGTTTTAAGCAGTCAAACTTTTTTTTACCGGAATTCTTTCAATCAGAGACATCTTTAAATGCTAACAAAGACTTTAGATAATCATTATGGCACTATCAAGATTGAAACAAGGTAGGAATCTCAATGTGTTCAATGTTTTGTTTCAAAGGATAATCCCCATTAGGTGTACGAAGTATAAGGATGTTAATCATCCAAAAGCATTAGATTACCTTAGGATTTTGGCAGTACATGAAAACAAAACAAAAAAACTGCAGTGTCATGGTCAAAGGGAACTGCACATTTCCTGGAGAGAATATTCACTACCTCTACCTATCATGAAATGTTTAAACATTCAAGACAAAAAAAAAAAAAAAAGTTTTCCCATACTTCCCAAGTGAAGTACGCATCTAAGTTTATTTTTAAAACGGATTATTTAAAACACAAAGTAAACAATCAACTGAATGGATGTGCTTTTATATTGACAGTATTTAAGACGGAAGCAACATAATACAATCTGTAGAACCAAAGTCGGCGGGAAAGATGATAAAACAAATTTTCTGCAACCTAGATATTGTGCACAACAGAGCAAATATTTAAACACTGGGTACCCAGGTATGTCCATGGGACATAGAAGCAGTCAGAGCAGCTTGAAGGCATGATTTAGTAGTATGTATACAGGTATATACCCGCTGACCTTCTTAAACAGCATGTGAGAGAAAAGAATACTGTGAGGGGAATAACACTGTGGACCTCAGTGCGCCGGCCATGTTAGAAATTTAGCAAGTTAGCAAGGCTGCAAGAAGGACTGACGTGTTCCTAACGTTTTAACTGGAAATTAGTTAATTGTTGTGGCTTCAGACATTGCTGCAGGGATCTCAAACCCCAGTCCACGTGGGCCACAATGTCTGTTTTCATTCCAATACCAATTTTGGGCAATTCTGTTTATGGAAATAATTACTGATATTTCTGAAACTAGAAGACACTGGAGTCAGGCACCCCTGATTCAAATGGAGAGAAGTGATTACGTTTTAAAAATTTGTCCAAACAAACAGTCCAAACTTCGTCACAACATATGCTTAGGTAAGTTCTGTCACCTGACCTGGAACCAGAGCGTTGCTGGTTCAGATCCAAGGGGAGTAGCTGGGTTTTTTTTCTCTCCCTTTGAATAGTTTGGAGGAAGAAGATGTTGACCCTTCATGCTTGTTTTGTGATTCACCACCACTGGAGACTGAGGATCACTAAATGTCAAGGGGAGCCGTTCAGTCGCTAAAAATAAATAAATATATATTTTGTTTTAAACTGTCAATTATTCCTTCATTTTCTCCTCAATTTGGAGTCGGCAGTTGTAATAATGCATCACATAAGTCCTGCCACCACAAACAGAAAAGTAGAAGTATCATCATTGTTCTTCAATTGAAAATTGAAGAAATCCAATTTCCAATCTCGACATGACCTGGATATGAGGAGCGTACCTAACCACATTGAGGGTACCCTTCCTTCCCCTGCAGGCCATATGGGTAATGGCATCACAAAAGACTGCCGGAATCCTTCAAAAGTACAGTAAAACATCTTAATTCGCCAAGATTAAGGTTATATAATAGACCTCCTTACCAATACCAGTTTACCAACACTCTTTATGCTGCCTGATAACCAATAACTGTCGTAATGACAGTGGTTTCAAACATCAGTCCCCACAAGACCTGGAGTCAGCTGTTATTTCGCTCTACCTTTCAGTTAGCGCCTAATTTACACCATGAAACATCAGGTGACATAGCACATAATGTAAATAATGAATGTTTAAAACACAGTATACCCTACAGCTTTCGAAGACTGGAGTTTGAATTTCGCTTTGCACTCCAACCTCAAGGAACGGCCCATGGTGGGGTTCGCCAGCCCATAAGTAGAAGAATGTCACAACAATGTTAACTGGAAGACATACAGTGCATGCTTTGTAAACAAGATGAGCGCTTATTTCAGGAGACATGGAAGGAACAGGAATATATTTCGGACAAGGCAACCAGAGGTGAGTCCAGGGTACGAGCACCTGCATTGGGCATGCCGCGGGTCGGAGGGCCCGGGTGAACCATTCCGGCTGGTCCAGGCCTTCTATGAGCTAATCGTAAAGAAGCAGCTGCTATGACAGAAGTTTTACAAAGGACATCAATTGCCCACAGACCCCTTGTGCATATGTTGGTCCATATGCAGCATATACCAGAAATTAGTCTGGCATTAAGGTTCATTTTGATGCCTACACAATATCCGTTGACCACAGTCAATACAATTTATCCATTGAAATGGCAAGGGGCCTGTTATTATTATGACTGCATTAGCGTTTCCCCCATAGATTTGCAGGCAACAAGGGCCACCATTTTTCCGGATGAAGTAATAAATTAAAATTAGAGATACAGTGTTTATATGTCTGTTACACACAGATTTACTCATATAGATAATAAGGCTAGTTGTTTCTGGTCAGGTCAATGACAACCTGGGTAACCAAGTTATCACCCTAGCGTCATTGTATAAGTATTTCTATACATTCAGAAAGGAGCTTAGGGAGAAGTTGTGGATATTCAGGGATTTCTTCACATGCAAAATTTGGAACCTATTTACAGAAGAACCAGATGAGTTCTTGGTCTTGGTTTTAACCGCTATCGGTTTGAGAAAGATCTCAAGGGGACGTCGACTGATTGCTGGTGAGGGGACCTAAAGGCTGCACAGATGCCCAGAACCAAGAGCAGAGATGCCAGGCGCTTCTCCTAAAACGCAGGGCAGCCTTCCTCTTTTTCCACCTGCTGCAGCCATATTCCTGCCCCAAGGGAAAGAAGGATAAAAGGCGAGTGGGCCTGATGAAAGCCAACACTGAGATACGGGCTTCGTCTGTCCACCGGGCAGAAAGGTTTCTGTTTCGGAACTTCCCATGGGTCACATGTCACACAGCCGTGACGCGCTCCGGAAATGGAGCACAGGCCTTCAGGAACAACATCTGTTTTTTGCTCACTGGAGTCCACCATCAACAGTCTGTCACTCTTCATACAATAACAATTCCACAGAGTGAGATGGGCGATGAAACCAAAAAAAAAAAAACGAGGAATTCCGAAGTCTCTGGAAAGAAAAGCCCGTCTCCAGTCCAACCCCCCACCCCACCCACATCAGAGCAAGTGACTGGCAGTATAATGGAGAAACAGGAACAGGGGAACTGTGCTTATGTGATTTTGAGGGAGAGAAGCTAGGAGAAGGGGAATGGCTGCTCATCTGGGAAAGGGGTGGAGTCGGGAGGGGGAGGCGGAGCCTGGAGGGAGGCGGCGGAGGGGCGAGGAGGATGGGGACACTTGGGGGCTGAGCTCGCCCGTCTGCAGCCGCCACAGCAGCTCCTCGTTGTTCCGGCTCAGTCGCTTCTTCTCTTCGCTCTCCTTCTCCACGTGCACCTGCAGGTTGGCGTTCTCCTCTGAGAGCTGCCTGCAGGGGAGCGAACACATGCGGGATGTCAGGCTTCACGGGCTGAAGAGGAATGATGGTAAATCCCCCAAACATCTATGTATGTGTTCACAAAGGCTGATGATCGCGGTCCATGTTAGTTTTTTTTAACAGTAATAAATTTCATACGTAAGAAGAGAATGAGGACAAATTTGTCGGAGACTGTGTGCTCTTCAGCCTTTTACTATGGTAAGCAACGGTGGAGGGCACGAACCTGGACATTGCAAGGTTGCGGTCTATCCTGGCCTTTAGGTCCTCGTTCTGCTGCTGCAACACCTGAACTCGCTCCTCCAAAATGATCTTCTTCTGGGCCTGTTAAACAACGAGGTAAACAGAGCAAATTTTTCTGCCCATTCTTACTTCAGTGCCTTAAAACAACCCATTGTACGGACGCAGTTGTCATTACCAGCTGCATGCAATTAATCCATCTTAGTGTCTGTGGTGTGTAGACCCCCCTGGGGTGGACTCATGTACTCATGAGTGATCACTGCTCCATTACAAACGACCTCCATCAATCCAGGCCATCGATTCAACTGACTGATGTCTGCTTTAGCTTCAACACCAGCATGCGCACTCGAGAATTATGTGGATGAGGAACCTACCATTCTCTCCAACTCGGTGATCTTCTTCTCCTGCTCATGGATCTGCTGGTTCTTCATCTCCAGGACTTCCTTCAGGCTCTTCAGGTCCTCCTTGATGTGCTGGTATGGGGCCAGAGCGTCCTGTGGAAGGACAGGCAAGGTGAGCCCAGCTCATGCCTGTCCGGCTTTTAACACTCAGCGTGGCATTGTGCATGCGTGTATTTACTGTGCGTGTGTATTGTTTGTGAGTGTGTCAGTACCACTATCTGCTCATCGGTGCTCCGCCGCAGCGCGTCCTCAAAACGCTTGGCCCGGTCCCGCAGGCTGCGGTTCTGGAAGGTCAGCGTGTCGACCTCATCCTGCATGGCACACAACATCTTAGCCACTGCGCCTCCTGCTGCCAGGAAAAGCTGACATCTGCAAACTTTCCTCAGGTACCACACAAAACTCTATTTAAAGTTAACCACCAGTATCTTCAGATAAAATCTAAACCTCGGTGTAGACACCTGCACTTTACAGACAATGGTCATTTAGAAGTCTACCCATTTCTCAGGTATTTATTACCCACCATTTATTTGAAGTCGACTTGTTCCCCACATTGCCTCCTACCTGCAGCGAGAGTCTGATCTTCTCAAAGTCCTGTTCCAGGAGTCTCCTCTGCTCCTTGTGGGCCACCATCAGATCTACAACGACAGAGCGGCTACAGTCAGACCCCTCCCCCTGCAACCAGTCGTCACACATACAAACACACTTACACATTCATGTACCCAGTCACTGTTGCCACAACTGCCCACCACCACCACAGTGTGCTAACGGTGTGCCCACCGTGTGCTAATAACCGGTTCACATCTCTGTTCACATCCACATACTCCTGCAAAGCTAGAAAATTCTGATATTGTCTTAATGCAGACTCCTTTACCTTAATAAATGGTCCCTGTCTGTGTTAACATATGCACTCAATCACCAAGCCAATTGTGGGTACCAACGTGCAAGGCATGCAACTCTCTGTTCACCATTTCTGAATTGAAACTAGCACTGGTGATAGAGGCGGAGAGTCCAGTTCAACAGAACATCCGTGCTCAGTTTGAGCACCCGCTACCCTGACCACGGTCCACACAGCACACACCGTTCACAGTCCGCTCATGCTCGTCCCGCAGCGTCGCCATGGTCACGCTGTGCATGTGCCCCGCCTCCGCTGTGGCAGCCTTGTGGTTGGCTATCATTTCCTCCATCTGGGTGGGGACAAACAAGGGGGAAGGAACCAACGGAGTGAGAGAAGTGTGGCTAAAGAAAGAACAGAAGTTTTATTCGGGGGTTAAACCCTCGGCTATAGTGCCTGTGAGCGTAGCGTTTAACACGTTTAACACACTTAAACTCATGAAGTATCTGGCCGTGTAAATGGACTCGATGTAGGACTTGAGGGTCGCTCTGGACAGGAAGGTCTGCCGAGATGGCACAGTGTGCAGGCGGTGCAGGGCCCTCCGTTGGACGTGCCCCGTCCTCACCTGCCTCTGCTGCTGGGCACGCAGCCGATTCAGCTCGGCCCGTTGCTCCTGGAGGATGCGCTCCCTCTCCGCTTCGTGTCCCACCCTCAGGTGCTCCCCCAGGGCCTCTAGCTCCGCCTTCTGCTGCTCCCGCACCACCCAAAGCTCCCTCTCAAAGCGACGCTCCCGTTCCTCCCCGTCCCGCTGCAGACGCTCCCAGCGTGTCGCGCTGAGGGCTGCAAGGTGAGGAGGAGGAGAGGGAACAACAAAAGGAACGGGTTTGAGGGAAAACGGGGAAATGGGGAGAGTGGGTAAAGAAGAAGGTGGTTAAATGGGACTTCACTGGAAGGTAAAGAGTGATGAAGTGAAAGTGACGTTATTACTCAACCTGAGGGGAAAAAAAATCTCGCTCCATCACAGGGTCCTCACTGTTAACCTTACTCCCGCCCACCCGCACAGCGATTCAGGGGATCAAAGTATCACTGCCCCATTTCCCAGAAGTGATGATACAGGTAGGGAAAAGAGACCCATCCAACCCCTTCACTAATCGACACACACCATGCAGTGCATCTCTTAGTGCCCAATCCTACACTCTCCCTCTCCCCCTCACCCCCCCCAGCCTCCCTGACCCCTCCTCATGCTCCCCTAAACCCCCCAAATTTCCACATTCTTCCAGCCCACCACATTCTCCCACTTCACCATATCGGCATATCACTTACCGACTTCATCTCTGATCCTGGCAAGCTCCAGGGACAGCGCTCTCTCTTTCACGACGCCCCTCTCACTCTGCAACACACACATGCTCAACGTGAGCAGGGGCAGCAGAACGCTATCGGCTTCTTTATCAGGCTGCACCGCTGATTTGGCCACTCTGTGTAATCTGCCTCCAACTAAACCACGTAAAGATACGTAAAGTGGTTGGCCAGTGTAGTGCTATATCATGGATCTAATTTGTAGAAATGGTTCCAGGCCTGATTTCTACAGTTACCAACAACAACAAAAAAGACTGAAGTAGTACAGATCTTTGTTCCTGAAAAATGTAGGTACCAACATGCCATTTTACGGAGACAGAAAAACTATAAATTGTATTATATAAGTGTCATTTCTAAAGTAAAATAGAGTTGGCATGGCATTGATGTGTAGGATGGGGGGTCATTTATTTATATAATAGGTCATATACAACTATTTCATATATTTTTGGGTGACGTCAGGCGTCCTCGGGTATAAAACACAGCACCCCTGGTAGTCCTGGTGTCCCTCAATGTGTGTCCCACCATCTTTCTTTATAGGGGATCAGATATATGTGGATCTGAGCCAACCCACTCAAGCTGCGATGGCCACCTTCAACACAGAAATCGACAGCTATCAGTCACCCACTTTTGCCATCACACAGGCCCCATGGTTACCCGGCCAGCTGTCACAATGATAGATGGACCATCCAATCGTTAAGTCGCACGGTGGAAATTTATTCAACAGACAGCAAGAGCGCATTCACAGCTGAGCAAGCACGGTATGAGTCAGCGCCAGTGATGGTGGTGGAGAGGGACGGTGACAGAGTTCTGCTGTGACACCAGGAACCCTTCACCCCCTGCCACCCATCCCCCCGCAGCATCTCCCGCAGGTGTCCGGGGCGGAGTCATACTGCCACGGACCTTAATTCCTGCCTTCCCAAAGGCGGGGGTTGGAGAGTGTGTGTGTCTCTTCTCTACCCCATGGAAACATAATATGCTTTTATTGACAAGAGAGGTTCATGCAAGGTTCATCTCAAGGACATTCTTCCAGCAATCAGACTGACCGCCATCCATCACACACCAACCAGGTCACACAGACTACCGATCATACACCCACCAGGTCAGACACAGAGTCACACACCAACCAGGTCACACAACAACCAGGACTACATAAAATCAGCAGCTGGCTGTGTGGCAGGATTGATTCCAAAACCAAGCATTCAACAAAACTAAACAAAAATAGCATCAGCTACAAGAATCACTATGGCAATCACTATGGCAACCTTAGAACGCCTAATATTAATGGCTGGGCTGAGCAAACAGCCAGGATGAGGCCAGGCCATTGGGAAAGTGAAGGCCAGGCAAGGTGGTCCCTGCCGGCACCCCCCCCGCCACCCGCAGCAGCAGCATGATACACCAGGAGCATGTGAAAGAAGAAGGAACAGAAAAGCCCCTGTCATCCACAGGCCTCACCCAGACAGCCTCACCTCTTCTGATGGTACATCAGAGCCGATGCTGATTTTCCTCCTCCGCTGGGCCGCCTCCCACACATCCCCTGTCTCACGCAATGCTCTCACACACAAAGCGCTGCGAGGACAGACGCCTGAGATTGTTGCCCACCGGCAGCTCACAGACACGGAGAGGCCGGGGCGGAGGGGCCTGATAGGTGGAGAGCTGCTGAAGAGGTGGAGCAGCCTGGTCAGAACTGGCCTGCTGCTTAGCAACACTCTCCGCCTACTTCTTCCCTCTCATCGGGTGTGTCTGGGCTTACTCACTCAGGCCATGAGTACGCCTGGACTGTGCGTGTCTGTACCTACACACACACACACACACACACACACACGCACGCACACACACACACACACACACACCTGCATATAAACACACACACACGCACACGCACACACGCACACACACACACACACACACACACACACACGACTCAAGGGAGAATCCCTGATTGATGGTAGTCCTGCCCTTTATCGCCCCTTCTAATGCAATCCAGACTAATCAATAAACTGGCTTTGTAAGTTCCATGTGCGCAATCCCAGCGACTTCCTCCTTAACTGTTAGAGGCCGGGGGTGGGGACGGGTGCAACAGAATATTCAGTGCAACGGAATAAAGAATCATCATTTCTGTACACAGAACAGGAACTGTCGGTCATTCTCGAATGGTGGGAACATTCCATCAATGCAACAAGTTTACAGGACTAATAAGCTTTAATGTTTGGATAAAGAAATAGTGGAATAGCTGAGTGGAAATCAGTTCAACCAGGGATTCTAATATCAAAACCAACTGTCCAGCAATGAAATTACTGCACACACGGGCAATATAGCTCCCTCCAAATAATACAAAAACAACATTTGATGCTTACAGCACAGGACCACACTAAATCCATATACCTCCATGCACCTCCAATTAGAAAGCACAGAAGAATGAACGAAACTCATGCCGTCTGTGTTTTATGTAGTCAAGCTTATGCAGTAAGTGTCTTAGCGCTGTCAACCTTGTTGTGGGCTATGCTGATAGCTCTAGGCCATGAACAAGCTCAGACGAAGGAGCTAATTGGATGCCAAAAAAGCCCTTTCACAGTGGGGCTCTTGGCTGATTGGTTGTCACCGTGGCGTTCACACCACTAACACCCAAAAATGTTAAAAGGGATAGGTTCTCACACCAGGGCAATGATTCAGAGCAAATCAACCAGCATGACTAGACTAAGAGTAACATTTTCTTTCCAAAAGGTCTCATTTTAATAATATTGCTCACAAAAAAATCACACACAAGCGAGCACATAATGACTGGTAGGACACACATTTTCTCACTAGCGACTAAAGCGAGCTATAGTCGACACCTCGTACAGGCTGGGTCCGGGTTCGGCCAGGCCCGGCACTGGTGACCCCCCCCCCCCACCCCGTCCTTAGGCAGTACCTTCTGGCAGAAGTGCTGGGTGGCGACGGCGAAGGCCTCCAGGCCCAGGGTGGCCCTCCTGAGCTCGGCCTGGAGGCTGCGCAGCTGTCCAGCCTGCTCTTCGCAGCGCTCCTGCAGCCGCACAAACTCCGACCTCTGTCGCACGTGCACTGGAGAGGGAGCAGAGAAAAGGGATTCAGAAGACGTTAGTGAAGGCATGTGGGAGGAAGTGTAGCTAAAGGTAGCTTATTACTTAATTATTGTTAATAACAACACACAAATACAGAAAAACACACGCACACTCAAACAAATGGGGAAAATGCCATTTCTCTATCTGCCTCGCGTCCTGAGGAAGCCGACCAACGGCCTGTTTTTATGAACTGGGTGGGGAGAACTGTAATGAGACATGGAATACAATGTGTTCCCAACACTAACACATCTACATGGCTCATTGCTGTTTATGGTTCATTTGTGCAAAATGTTGCACAACCAATGTTAACATTTATGGTTTTTTTTTGTTTTTTTTTTGTTTTGGGGTACATTTCTCTTTCTACCTGTCTCTCCCTCTTACTTTCTCATTCATATCAAGAAAAGGCTTTATTGACATGACAGAATTAAATAAAGTTTTGCCAAAACAACTGAACAATGAATATTACAAAAAAACAATACACAATACAGCAAAAAGCTGTCCTTCCCCCCTTCTCTAGATTTACATAGAACAAGGGTGCACACGCATGCCTCATCCAGGGTGTCTGTCAATTCAATTCAAATTAATTCAATTCAATTCAATTCAATCCAATCAATTCAATTTTAGTGTAGGAGAAAGTGTGCCTCTGTCTCAATCTCTTTCTCATAGTGCCCACAGGGCCTGTTCTCCCTGGCTAACCAGGTCTGCCTGTGACGGCCTTTTTCAATGGCCAGGCTGTGGTCCCTGAGATGGCATCTGGTCAGGATCTGCCTTTGCTTTTTGACAGGGTGTAGCTTCTGTTAAACTCCAGTTTGTTTTGAGATTTAATGTTTGAATCCTAATTGGTTTCTTTATTTGGTTAACTCTGACTGGAATTGTATTTGCAGTGCTGTCCTGATTTTGAATACTGTCTCCGTCTCTATGGGTGTGGTGGGAAGCTACAAAATGTTGTGGAGTGACTCCCCTCTTCCCATCTTTCTCTCTCTCCTCACAGCCACCAACTATTTCCCTTGTTCTGGACTGAGTGAAATGGAATTCTGTTTCGCCAGCGGTATCGACCGTCAGCTGTAGCGGACTCCATTGGCCCTGGGGGCAGTGGAGTGAGATGCAGCGCAAACCCGCCGTGTGGCAGGAGGTGTAGCACACTGCTGGGTCTGTGTGTGTGTGTCTCTGTGTGTATGTGTGTGTGTGCACGTGTCTCTATGTGTGTGTGTGTCTCTCTGTGAGTTTGTGTGTGTGTATGTGTCTCTGTGAGTGTGTGTCTGTGTGTGTGTCTCTCTGTGTGTGTGTGTGTGTGTGTCTCTCTGTGTGTGTGTGTGTGTGTCTCTCTGTGTGTGTGTGTGTCTCTGGGAGTGTGTGTGTGTCTGTGGATGTGTCTCTCTCTCTCGCCGTCTCTGTGTGTGTGTGTGTGTGTCTCTGGGAGTGTGTGTGTGTGTATGTGTGTCTGTGGGTGTGTGTTTGTGAGTGTGTGTGTGTGTGTGTCTGTGTGTGTCTGTGTGTGTGTGAGAGAGACTGTTTGTGCGTCTGCCAGTGTGTCTCACAAGTCTCTGTGTGAGAATGTGAGAGTCTGTTTATGTGTGTGTGTGTGTGTGTGTGTGTGTCCGTCCCATCCAATTATATTGAACTTTACTATGCCTCCCCCAGGCAACAATGTCCCAGTGTTTCCCCAATTCTGGTCCAGTGTATTGCTGGATTTTGTTCTAACCAAGGTCTTCTCAATCAGGATTAAATGAACTCTCACTTAACATCGGTTCCGGGTTTTAAAGCTTTTGGCATGTAACCTGCTGACAGTTTGGAACAAAATTGCACATTTCAAATTCAGATATCATATTATTCTTACATGAGGAGATTCATCTCTGCGCCTTCCCTCATCGTGTAGGCCGCACCCTGAACTCACCTGGAGAGTGGGGTCTCGGGGAACCCACTCGGAACCTCTTCGGTGAGGAGTCCGGTGGTCGGGCAGCTTCCGCATGCTTCTGGATCTCCTTCCTACAGGCTGTAAAAATTTTTTTAAAAAATCAGTCAAAGCCCTGATCTACCAAACCAATTGGTGGATACATCATTACACCCACTGTTGTAATCCTGTGCCTTGATGGGAGACAAGGAAAAAGACTGTTCAATTAAAATACTGAAAGTCAACAGACAAGTACACAGAAAAAACTAAAACAAATTTTGTGGGACAGCAGGCCTATGAGAAGACAGATATGCGTTTCATCCTTAAATTACAACAAATTTACATAGGACTGCAGACATAGGAGATTTGTTCATTTAATTCACATTTAAGACAACTTGAAGTGAGCCAGAGAAATAGATGAAAACAGACAAAAGCAAAGCATACAGGCAAAAATCGACAGGTGCGTGCCAGAAGTGAGTGACTGTGCAATGAGGGAAGCCACCAGCAGGTGCCACTGTTCTTCCAAATAATCACTCCTGGTGGAGGACTGCCCTGGCTGCCGCAGTGATCTCTGGCTTTAAAAACCGCCCGCTCAGCACATAGTGGCTCCAAGACTAAAGTGATGACAAAGCACCACGCGTGTACCTTGGAAAGGGAGCCAGGGTGGACGGAGACGAGGAGTCGACGGGTGTCGGGATTTTGAGCCGGCTGAGGAGCTGGACCAATGGGATGTCGTGGCTATATGTGTGGGGCGTTCCTGCGGCAGGAGTAAGACACTGAGAGGTCCGTGTTCTGGGGCCAGAGGGGAGAACATCTGTCCCGTGCCACCAATGCCGATCTCTTATCACGTGGGAGTTATACAGATTGCCGCTTTGCATTTGAATCCATCCTTACAGCGGGGCACCTAAAATAATCGGTCTAGCTTTGTCTCGTGGGAATACCCCGTTCTCCAGGGACACACCAGCAGTGCTGAAGAACAACCATGTACTACCCCTCTGGCCTGAGGTCGGCACTCCGCTGGGCTCTTCTCCGAGTGTGCCACGTGGTCGCTGGGTACAACCGCTGGGCTCTTCTCCGAGTGTGCCACGTGGTCGCTGGGTACAACCGCTGGGCCCTTCTCCGAGTGTGCCACGTGGTCGCTGGGTACAACTGCTGGGCCCTTCTCCGAGTGTGCCACGTGGTCCCTGGGTACAACCACTGGGCTCTTCTCCGAGTGTGCCACGTGGTCGCTGGGTACAACCGCTGGGCTCTTCTCCGAGTGTGCCACGTGGTCGCTGGGTACAACCGCTGGGCTCTTTTCCGAGTGTGCCACGTGGTCGCTGGGTACAACCGCTGGGCTCTTCTCCGAGTGTGCCACGTGGTCGCTGAGTACAAATGCTGGGCTCTTCTCCGAGTGTGCCACGTGGTCGCTGGTACAACCGCTGGGCTCTTTTCCGAGTGTGCCACTGTTTAGTTTTTTTTTCGACACAAGCCTTTGTGCAGTGTCAGAGTGTCTCCATCTCAGACATTTGGCTTTCCTCCGATATTTCTAAGTGTGATTTAAGCCAAGTCTTTATTTCTTCATTACACAGCTGACTATGTTTGTATAGTTAAATTGGATTATGTTAATGATGCAATATTATCGCTGGTGTAAATCACTGACCGCCACAGGGTCCCCTATTAGAGAGACAGCATGACATCACAATCTTCAATATCTTCCTTTGTTATCTTCCTTTAAACATATGGCTGATTGGCTGCTATTTTTCAGCTCCATTCCAACGGTAGGCTTAACGTGTGTGAGTGGTATCTTCTTCACGGATAAACGAACATAGATGAGTTGGGGTCAACAGAAGTCCCACAGAAATTTTGGTCTCATTCCTTCCCCTCGCTAACATAATACTGTCGTAAGGCACAGTTGGCTGTTGGTGACAGAGCTGACTGTAAATCAGATGTTTGTTGACATATGTAAACTAATATTAATTTGTATCTTTGCCATAGCAATGACATATCCCAGACCCCACCGCCCCCGCCACCCCCCCCCCAGCCGCTGCATCTGTCGTAGGGAGCCTGCCCTCCACCAAGCCCAGTATAATGAGCTTTTGTGTCCTACAAGAAATTATTGACCATTCCTTTCTACAGCAAGTGTGAGGTTTGCGTTTCAGGGCCTGCCAGACCTCTCACATTCCCACCATTCCTTGCATGGCTTGTCTGTTTACTGCACATTAGATAAGTGCGTAGAAGGGCAATACGACGGCAACCGATTACCTATGAACAGTAAAAGACATTCTGCCATCTTTTTACCTTTACCTTCATTTCAAATGTTCTACCAGGATATCAGTTTTATTGACACCTCGAGCAGGTCTGCGGTATGACATTGAGGCTGGCCGGCTTGCAGAGACACAGCAGAGGTGGCAGCACATGTTGGCTCTCCTAATCCCCCCTCCATCCCCCCGCCACCCAGCATTGGGACAAAAGAGTCATCAATGCTGAATTACCCTCACGGGACACACGTCAGACCCATGGTAGCCTGCTCTGTAACAGGATGATAACGACACAGGCAAACAACACAGCTTGCCCCTGACTCTGCTGTGTCCACTGAACGGGTCATGGCAGGACAATAACGACACAGGCAAACAACACAGCCAGCCCCTGACTCTCCTGTATCCACTGAACAGGTCATGGCAGGACAATAACGACACAGGCAAACAACACAGCCAGCCCCTGACTCTCCTGTGTCCACTGAACGGGTCATGGCAGGACAATTAACGACACAGGCAAACAACACAGCCAGCCCCTGACTCTCCTGTGTCCACCAAACGGGTCATGGCAGGACAATTAACGACACAGGCTAATGAAAAAAAACAGAAACAGGAAATAAATCTTCTACACAGCATCACTTACCCGTTTACTCTTACAACTGGATATTTCCAGAAGCAATTTCAGGGTAAGAACCTTACATAAGAATCTCCAAGCAACCAACAACTCTCTGGTTACTGGTTGTTACTGGCTACACCACACACCTGCTTGCAGTGAGCGGCACAACAGCCATTAAACCTTCTGCGATTAAACACCAAGTGTCAAAACTACAGTGAACAAGACACTCAGAAAGGGCCACAGGCGCGCTCACCAACATCAAAGCCGTGGGCTGGGGGGGGCTGGGTGCGGCAAGGGGTACAGGGGGTGCTGGGGTGGAGGGGGCCGGGAGTCCGGGCAGTCTCGCCTGGCGGTGGGGGGGCTATGCGGAGGGACGGCTCGTTGCTCCCATCGCCCAGGCCTGTGCGGTGAGGAACAGACAGAGTGAGGTGCATTCCTACACTGCACTGGAGACTTCTTCAGTGCGAGAGCTGGGGCTGCGTTAGAAAAGGCTTTAAACACACACGACCAGGAACACATTCTTGCAGCTCTGTCATCACTGACCCCCAAAGACAACAGCTCAAAACCGAAGCTGAAGTGAAAGGAAAGAGAAGGCTCGTCCAGAGATGCACTACGTTGAGGCGACAATCTGAGCAGTTGGCATGGCAGAGAGATTAAGGAAGGCATATTTGGAAGGGTGAAAACTGTGTATGTATGAAACCCCTAAATAAACTGTCATTACATACAGACACACAGTCCTACTACACCCCCAGCAGTGCGACACAACTGGCCTTAAAAACAAACCCTACCCCTGTTACTACAACTTCTGGTTACACTGCCCACAGCTTCAGCTCGGACCGCCGTCGTCTTCTCCTCTTCTTCTGGGTGTTTGTTTGTTGGTTTCGCTGACTGACAGCCATCCCGGAGTCCGCTCTCCGTTCCTAATCTTCCCCTCCCCTGGCTACTGGAGTCCAAGCCTTTCTTCTCTTATCTTTTACATTATTCATTTGATCAGCAACTTACAACTTGCATAGCTCGTGGCTCTAGCACAGCGGGACATTGACTGAGTGAGTGAGTGAGTGAGTGAGTGGGTGAGGTGAAGTGAGTGAGCTTTCTTAGCAGCATTCCGACTTGAACTTGAACCTGCAAAGGTCAAATATATGACCATAACCATCTGTAGCGCCCTCAGTCAGCATAACCTGAGACACGCTTTCTCCAATATGAACAGAGTTTAAACATGGTTCGAGACAAATCTATATATATATATATAAACTCCCATTCTTCAAAGTCTTCAACAACCAGAAAGCAGAAACGGCTGGTTTGAAATGTCAGGAATGTCAATGAGCCGGAGGATCTGAAGGGGCTGATGTAACAGCGTTTGAGCAGTAACAGCCCATCGAAACGCCAGTGGATTCCCAACGTTGGCTCTATTGGAGCGACACCACCTGAGCAACGATCTGAGCGGAAGCTCTGGCCCGTGGACATATACAACCAAACCTTTTGGACTGTAGTCGTTTCAATAGGGGCACAAGCGATTTCAGTTGTTGAGACAATGGTAAGGCAGGTCGTCAACTGCAACAGGACACATGGGTGCAAATCAGCAAATCAGACAGTGCCCATGGGAAAAGGAACAAGTTTAAAAAGGAGGAGGTGGGGAGGATATTTCGGGGTACGAGTATTAAAAGTCACAGCGGGAGGAGTTATAGATCGCCAACCTAACAAATGGTGTTGGGGGGGGGGGGGGGTTAGGATCCCCTGGCAGCTGGTGTGAACAGAAGTGGTGTTCGCTAGGAGGCTAAATCAGACACATGCAATATTTATAAAGCTGGATCATTGGCTTCTCATTCTATAAACGTTTTGCTGAGGTGTGAGGTCTTTTTCACCCCCCCCCCCCCCATCAGTCTAACATCATTAAAACATATATATTATGATTACAAAACACTCCCGTTCACTGCATGTGATTGTTGAAGGAACAATTTTTAACAGTCGTTAACAGAAGGGCACCTCATCGCCCCTTCAGGGTGACATTCCTGACCGGTGCTCGACTCCTCTTTGAGGAGCCCCATCCCGGCCCCGTCACTCCCTGGACCGACCAATCTGGGGTATAGAGCAGCGTAGCGGACAATTTCACGCATGACCTTGCAGCCATCCAGCGAGCACTTAATGAGGGCCGGGTGGGGGCAGGTCTGTGTGGCCAACTACAGCAGCCTCCAAAATCCTCTGTTATGCTAAATCCTCATAGATTTGTACAGCTGGATATTCACCGAGTGAGTTAAGAACCTCGCCCAAGACTGCAGCTGCAGCCAGATATGAATGGATTACTTTCTGGATTACCAGTATTCTGCCTCCTCAAAACAGGCTGCCTGGGATCTAAACTTGTGGGCCACCCATGGGTTCTACACTGAAGCACCCAGACACTGCCTGTTTGCAGGCGCCCAACGCGTCCCACACATAAATTCGCCCCACAAGTACCACACTCGTGCGTCCCACGCATGACTGGATTCATGTGGCAGCAAGCATTAAGTTCACAATGACTGACATAGCCATTTAAGCAAAACACAATGGGTGCAAACAGAAAGAGTAAATCATCTAAACCACTTCACAAACATTCATGGGTTTATCTGCATTGATCCCGTTTCAGAAGGTTAGCGGAACCCATGCCCCCGTGCCCTCTCCCCCAGTGTATGCCAGTCATACCAATTAATAGGAAACTACACACCAGCTTTAAAAAGGCTTCAGCACATTTGGCACAGTCAGGAAAAAATAAAACAACGAGAACCGTCACTTACAGTGATCCGGGTCTCCCCTCCCAGTGGCGGACATCCACTGGTAGACCAGGCTCGCGAGAGACACGAAATGGCCAAGCACACTGTACATCCTGGCTTTTTAGCGTTTTTTAGCGTAGCCGTGTGAGAAGTGTGAACAGCGCTCTGTATTGATGGCTGTGGGGGGACGTCGCTGGTCCAGGGACGCTGTATTCTCACCGATGTCCAAAGGTAAGAGGAGCTCTTCTAACCTCTCTCCCAGGCACGTGCAGGCGGCTTCGAGCATGGTGGATACACGTCCCTGGGGTTGGGGTTCCGTGTGCCCCCTCGCAACGAGTGGGGAGGCTATCTGGTCCCGGCGAGTTCCAGGGCCCTTCCTTCCATACACAGAGCTGCCAGGTTTACAGTCTAACCAGCCAATCACTGTATTAATAGACAAGAGCGGTGCAGAGGAAATGTGGCACAGCGGCCGGCTGGGAGACACTCGGGGGAAACAGCTGTCTCTCATTTTTATTTTTATTTGAGGGAGTGGAGCCGGGGCCATTAATCCAGGACTACTGGGCATATATCATCCCTTTCACACACAGACACACTTAATCAGTCAGGGGCACAAACTGACTCACACATACACCCACACACACTCCCACTGACACACACACACAGACACACACCCACCCACCCACCCAGACACACACCCACCCACACTTAATCAGTCAGGGGCACAAACTGACTCACACATACACCCACACACACACCCACTGACACAAACACACACACACAC
>JAOVYW010073811.1:0-19374 GCA_025775045.1 Hiodon tergisus
TATATATATGCCAATGTAGAAATTATCCTGTATCTTTCTTCACTCCATTAAGGTTCTTATAAAGAGCTACAAAACAGCTTTTTGTCCAGTTCGGTTTTTACAATTTTTCACAGCCAAGTGTGAAAGCCACGTGTCCATCCTGGGTTGCTAAGGCAGCTGAAGTTTTAAATATCTTCTTTATTTATTCCCAGGGGCGACTATACTCATATTCAAATCAAGCTGGCAGCAAACCTCCTGGAGTTTTGAGCAACTTCGGTGTTCTATAAATATACCAGTATTATTTTTCTTCCACCTTAGACAGGGATTGGGAGGAAAAAAGGATTAATTAACAATGGCTGTTTTCTAACAATTTTTCCAGAATGTTAGTAATTTTAAATATGTTCAGATATAAATTTTCACTAATAGGTTTCACATATAGTGAAATAACTATTTCCAACGTGCAGTAAACTGCTCCTGTGCATGTCATTGCTTTGAAATCCCACCAAAATGCAACACTGGACTGCCTGCAACTTATTTGGATTTCTGGATCCTCCCCGGGTAGATACGGAATATAACGCAAACAAATTTACCACAGCTGTACTGGGTGGTCGCACCAGCCCATAGTTTGGCTTTGGTAAGAAAAGCTACCATGTGTGGCGGGGCTGTATGGCAGCAGGCGAGTGGGCCCGGAGATGGTGGCTCTGTTGTCCTTACAAGAGATGTGCGATGCCCCATCAGGGTTGTCAGCTCCTGTCATACTGAAGTCTGTGGTGAGGACAAGGGGGCCAGAGGTGAGCAAGCCCATGGGCTGACTGTGACAAGGCTGACTGTGTGTTTGTGTGACTGTGTGCGTGTATGTGTGTGTGTTAAGCGTTAGTTGGATGATGACTTGGTGACAGGTCTGTTAATGCACTGACATCCCTATGAGCCATGGAGTGATTTCAAGCAGGCCTCTCCTGTAGGCCGATTCCCTCCTGTATCATCGTGTCCTGTCATACACCGGCACTCCTGCGCAAAATTCCCATTAGAATCAAATTACAGGAGGGCCTATTGTCCATATCATAAGTTTACAGTAAATGCTGAATTAAATCCTGCATGGGCAGCCCTGAGTAGCTCTTCTGATGGAGACCATTTCCGTTGGCAGCAGCTTTTACCCTAAGTGTCCGACGTCATCCTAAAGACCGACCAAGAAATTTGACCACAGAATAGACACATTGACCCACCCAGAAACAATGCGCATGGCAAACATTCCCAGCAATGTACATTATGCCGGAGCCTGTACTTCTACGTGAGCCCATTTGACTGAGCTCAGAAACAGAGTCAAAGCCAAGCTGGTGGTGGCAGGGCCATGAAGTTTCCTAGCATTATCACTACCATCCCCCTCGGAACTGGGCCAGCACTGGCAGGTCATTAAAAGGTCTTCCATTATGTACAGTCTTCCTCAGAAATAAGTGTCCCAGGTGATTTTCAGGAGCAGTCACTCCGCTCCTACAGTCAGCACAGGGTAAAAATGACTTGTGCAGAACAACCATCCAAAAATTATTTTTTTGTGTCAACTTTCAGATTAGCTTCAGCCTTTTTAAATAGAAAACTGCTAACTCACTCAATGTAAGCGTTGACATTGTTAGCACAGTCAATACACTGGAATACTTTTACAAAAACAAGACTTATTTTAATGTTCTTAGTTCTTAGTTTGTAAAGATTATTATTTAGAAACTGAAGGGTCTCCTAAATGAAACTGTACTGACAGAGTCAAAAGAATCTTGCTGCAATAGGGGTGTGCAGACCTCTTTGATTTGGAGAAGAGGTTTTGCATATATCTCTATGGACATTCGTGCTATTCATAGATTGTAGTCACGTGACCCTGCATTTGACCCTGCACTTTAATAAGATAATCTAGCTGATTAAACTGCATTTATGAAAGAAGAAGTGAGAAATGAAAAATGGCACCAATGACATAGTTGTAGATTTAGTTGCTAACCCTTTTCAAGGCCTTCTTTCAATAGAATTTGATCACATTTTTCTATGTAACAAAATATAATACATTGCTATATTAAAAGATAACCCAAACAGCCTTAAATTTCAAGCCATTCATTATCATGTAACACTATGCGATATTTGATGGATTAAAAAAACCACGAAGCTCACCAGATTCAGGTCACTTTGTTCAAAGGGATAGACCAATCCCAGCTCTTAAGATTACCTCCATAGGAAAGTCGTTGTTGAATCATTTCAGCAGGGCCAGTTACAAATGCTACCCATGGCTAACAGCTAGCCCACAACTCCAAAAGCTTCTGGTGGGACTTTGAGCTTTCTATTACGGATTTTCATGGATTTTCATCTATTTGACAAAGGCAGCTAAAGTGCATCATGATTTACCGGGACACCTGCTAGCAGTTCTAAAAGTTTTATCTTTAAGTGACCTGGATCTGGTGAGCTTTGTGGTTTTGTTATCAATCAAATGCTGCATAACGCAACATAATAGCGAAAGGCTTGAGAATTAAGGCTGGTTGGATTGTCTTTTAATATAGCAATGTATTCTTTTTTGTTAGATCTTTAAGAGGACAAATGTGTTGCAGAAAGTTCAATTTTCAGAGGCAGGCTTTGTTGACTTGGTAGCAGAAGAATTGCACAGCACACCACTGAATCTTACATGCCCTTGGTTTCACACCTTACAGGGAAAAGAAAAAATGTAGAAGCAGAAAGCACCTGCACATCTTGCTTTGACAGCATCACACTATGTCCTATTTGGAATGAGACGTGTCAAGTTTACAGATGGAAACAAGCTTCTCTGATTAAAAATATGAACTTCTGAAGTTCTATTAACTGAGATAGTCCTATATGTATTCAAACATATCGTTTAAAGTACAAACTAACGAAACAGAAGTATGCTTTCCAAGCTAAAATAAAGAATTAGCCTCTAAAAAACAATGTCAACTGCAAATGTCTGATAGAATGCTACATGAATTTCAGCACGTTTGAATCTCCTATAGTTCAATCTCTTCCAATGTTTTTCGTGTGTGGGTCGAGTGACATTTATGTATTAATAATTAAAATCTTCTACTCAACCCAATTTCAAGCTTGGCTGCTTTAAAGTGGGGGACATTTTTTTTTGTTTTGAGACAAAACGTATACAACTGTTGACAAAATGACATTGGTTTAACCTTTTTTTATCTGAGAGTCTATTTCTATTATACAGAGGGAGCCATTGAAAGGTTAAAAAGATCGGCAAAACCCGGTTCTATAGAAAAATCCAGGCAATGTTCTGTCAACTCGAAATAAAAACCGAGCCAACATAAATTTATGCAGATGCCAACATAAAAAGAGCTTTTGTGGAACCAGTCTTTTGACATGAAAGTTATGATAATGAGCACATCCTGCTAGTGCCGCTAGCCTGAAAACAGACCTTGCTGCATGTTAACAATGCCACATAATCCTTAGTAAACATCTGAAACTAGACACAAATGGGTTTACTTTGTAAGAGAGACAGTTTTCTTTTGATATAATCAATAAATAAATGCCTACATAATAGTTTTTTAACAAGGCGTGTAACAATGTCAAACATGTTTTCTCTGAGCTTTAATTTGATGTTTGCAAATCCATCAAAACTAAAGACCCTGAAAAAATTACTGTTAGGTTGCTATGACTATGAGGTAGTAAAAATAGCCAGGGGTGGAATACACTGGAGAAAATACACATCTGCAGAGATCGGCAGGCTAGCTGGAAGCGGGACTATAAGGCAGACGAAGGGGTAGCACAGGTAATGCACATGGAGAACGTCCGTGTCAAACCGTACAAAAAACTAAAATACACAGCTGGTTGTCTTCAGAGTGACTACTGAAGAGGATAGTATAAACTCAGGGCTAGGTGACGAGGTTTAAAGTGCTGCACTAACGTTTTTAGGTGAAACGAGGGGGCGTGAGCATGCTCAGTACTCCTCTGTGTGAGGGCTGAGGGGTTTGGAGGGTGAGACCTGCACACAACTGCCCGATTACCAGGATGGTGTCAGTGGGTTTTGTTGTCTTTAAAAAATGGGGGAAGCAACCTCTGGGCTGACACAGTTACTGTCCTTTTCAAGTCCAAAGGGCATACCATAGAGCCATTCTCTCACTCTCTCTTTACGAAACAGCTATTATCTTGTTTGGGAATAAATGAGGCACATTTTACTTTCAAGCGTTTAATTTCTGCTTTTCTTCACTTTGTGGTCCAGTTGATAAAATTTTTTGCAAATTTTTTGCGGATCCCCACTCCTGGGACCTGGGCTGTTCCCCCAGTCTCTAGGGCCAGGACCCAAACCCCGCCGCAGATATAGGTAAAGGATCAGGAGAGTTGACAATCTTTTGACTGCCTTGCAGGCATGTTTTCAGATTCCAGAAAAAAAAGTCAATTCAGCCAACTTTTACAACAGGTCTTAATGCAATGCAAGGTGTAGGGTGACAATACTTTCAGTAAAAGGGTTAAATTATTTTGAATGGCACAACAGCAGGCTAGGAATGAGAGCTTGTCTGTACAGAATATGGTATAACTAGTAATAATACCCACAGACCCCTGCTTTTTACAACAGAATTTATTATTATTGTTGTTGTTATTATTATTGTTATTATTATTATTATTATTATTGTCATTATCATCACAGGATGCACTGCCAGGAAATCAATGTGCGTTTCTTTCATTCACTCATCTACCAATGCTCATTCATTCATGCCATCATGCAGTCCCACCTGGATAATTGAAATTTATCAAGGGTGGCTACAGAAGAGCAAATAACAGGGATGCTGCCACTAATGAGAAAAGCTGGAAAGACAAAGGTTCCATAGAATTAATTGTATCTGGAATGGGAAAGGGGTTAAGCATAGGTTCCTACATCCTATCCTATTAATTGCAATTATTCTCCCATAGTCTCCCATATAGGTATGCTTGCTTAGCTTGCTTAGAACTTTCATGCATGGATCATGAGCATTAGACTTGTGATCCTTTGAAAGCTGCATTGAGGGAACTGTCAGGTTCTTATTATCCCTCCTGCAACTACCACATTGTGATTAATTTCAAACTTTTAGATGTTTGACAAGGCACTAATGTCACTATTTTTCAGCTTTAGGCCACAGGCAGATAAGGCATCTTCTCTTGATTAGACTGAGCTTGGTTTGGTCCGAAATATCTGTATACATAACACAGATATATGTCACAAATTTTATATCAAGCAGTTATCTAAAAAGGCTGTTCAGTACTTGTTACAATGCTGACAAACAAGAAAGCAACAGTGACAGACAAGTTTACCTAAAGGAGAATGCCAGCTGCCAGCTAAAATACTGCACAAACATAATCCTGGAGGCCCAAATGTGTTTTGCTTTATTTATTAATATTCTATACCAAATTCCCACAGCATTTCAGAGCGGGAGTTTAAAAGTGTTTGAGAAGCAATTTTAAGATTCTTTCAAATTTTTTCCTTGAAATTTTTATTTTATTTTTTACCAAAACTGAACAGGTCGCTAAAAGAGGGATTGTATTTATTTGCCTTGTTGCCTTGTAGATTGGGCATGAGTAATGAGCCTCTGGGGAAACATACAAATGCTAGCAGTCTTATTTAGCTTGTCATTATGCCATTTAATCCTATTTTGCTGAATGAATCTGAGCGAGAGTGAGAGTGTGATCGTGAGCCAAACTTAGAGCGGCTCCCGTTCAGAGTGTGAAATGAGATTAATGGTGCAGCACTGTGGTACTGGAGCCCTCAACAAATTAAACAGTTTGTACTGATGTAGGTTATCTGTGAGAGCGGAAAGATCAGATTAACAGGGAAATGAGACAACCCACACACCCCCCACCCCCTTACCCACATGCATGAACGAGACTGTACACCAAACCTCAAACATGGGTGCAGGAACCACAAGGGGCACCTCGATTCACTCTCTGTTAGGATGCTCCTTGCAGTCTTCTTATTGCCGGGAGTCAGAGCTAACCTCTAACTGCGAAAATGTATAGTCAGGGTCTATCAGAAACCATCCTACCAAAAAGAAAAAGAAAAAGAAAAAAGAAAAAAAAAACTCCACTACCTTCCCAGCAAATTTACCATTCACCATTCTGCCCTGGCTAATGAGCTGTCCATCAAAGGGGATGAGAGCTGCTATCAGAAGCGACAGCAAGCGGCGCTGCTTGACTTGATCTCCACCCAGCACAGCCTCCAGGCTCCATGAGTACAGGGTATGCAGGCTCACCAGACAAATATTATGTCAGACTCACTCAACCCCCTTGTCAATTAACCTCTCCTCTTCTGAATCCACAGCTCTACTACTTCAGCAGATGAAAACTCTGCAAAAGTGCAGGAGATGTACCAAACTATGTAAGCGCTGCCTTTGAGTGAAGGATTAGTACCAAACTATGTAAGCAATGCCTTTGTGTGAAGGAGATGTACCAAACTATGTAAGCACTGCCTTTGTGTGAAGGATTAGTACCAAACTATGTAAGCAATGCCTTTGTGTGAAGGAGATGTACCAAACTATGTACGCAATGCCTTTGTGTGAAGGAGATGTACCAAACTATGTAAGCAATGCCTTTGTGTGAAGGAGATGTACCAAACTAAGTAAGCAGCAGGCTTGGTACGCACAGTGTGTTTCCCTCTGACTTGAGGACACTTCTTGATAAAAAAAAGACTGGCATTCAACTAAAAAACTTGATAAACGTCACAGGGACATATTAAAAATGCCTAAGAACCACAGGGAGATGCTGACAAACTTTTTCTTGGGCTTTCACCACTTCTCAGCAGATTGAGAAGATTTAAATGGATCCTTTTCTCAAAACCTGGTATTTTTTTAAAACAATGGCATTGTTAAAAGACTGTGCCAGTATTTCACGGGACAAATGGCGGCATGTGGTACTGAATTCCTCCACTTTGATCCTGAAGAATTGACCCTTTTCACATGGGAATCTTTGAGAGACCCCTCTTATTAAAGAATGCGGAATTTCAGAGACGCAGTTTTGCCCTTTATTCTTCATCTGAAGAATTTTCTGCCTCTTAACAGGAAGATAAAATCTAAATGGATGGAACCGGGAGGGATGGGGCTCTGCTGGGAGGTACTCCACATCAATCAACAGTTAAAACAAGAGAGATGAACATGTTCTGTATTCATTATTTGTTCAGCAGGGGAATTGTGCACGACCAGCATTAGTCTTCAACCAGCTGATTTAAAGACACAGGACCCTGGTGTATTGTCCCTTATAACCTTTGATATCCTCAAAGGTAGGGAGAAGCTGGATATCTGCTGGGTGGTACTGAGAATAATTTGCACCCCATGTTACTTTAGATGGTTTTCGTTGCATTACAATTAAAATGCAATGGGAGTGTATTTAGGCTTGGAGTTAAAAACATATAGCTATAAACATGTGGAATCATAATGTATAATCATTTTATGCACACACACACACACACACACACACACACACACACACACACAGACACACACACATACAGACAGACACACAGACGTGTGAGTTTGAGACGGAAAACTTCTTTGGCATCTAAAGAGCTTTTGACACATTCAGTAGTGAACCTTCATAAAAATGCCCAAAAGGAGCAGGTTCTCTGTCCTAAATGTATCGAGTCCTCTAAGTCTGAGGATTTTTCTCTACTGCCCCCCCAGGGGTAAGGTGCACAATGCACTGTACCCAAACACAGAGACAAGCTATCACTAAAGTGGAGGAGGTCATTGAAGTGCTGCCGCCCGGCTCTCGGCGCTGCCAGGTAAATCTACACTGTCTGAAATAATCAGACCCTCTGTGACCAATTACAAAGCCATCACTGTAGCCAGTCACTATATTTACCCCATAGCAAAGTTTGCCTGCTTCTTAAATCCCAACAATAGTTCCAAACATTTAGCTGTCACTGTGAGATACACATGGCAGTGCAGGAGTCTTGGACACAGTGAGGAGTCACGATGCATGGATCCCATCATCATCCACATTTCACTTAGAGCCTTCACTTCACTCGCACTTGAAAGAAGTAGATGGAATCCTTCAGCATGTGGAATGACATCCTCAAAGCCTACAAAAAAATCCTCAATATCAATATAGCTGTATGGACTATTTGGCGAGAAATAAAGTTCAGAGACCCAGCAACGTAGATCAACTTTGGGGGTAAAGGAAGCAAGGAAAGAGAAGCAAGGAGTTCCAAAATTATTGAAAGTCTTTTTCAGGCATATTTGCATCTAATAAATAGCATAGTCTTTGTAAAATGCAGAGCACACAATGTATACATAGTGTGTATAGGCTGGCACACATGCAACCCAGCCCCTAAAAACTCACGAGTCTGTTTCTCCCTGAAGGAGACTCTAGAAAAGTCATGTAACCCCAGGTGTTTATGTCTCTTTCCACATATTTACTATTTCCTTTCCTAACCCACAGAGAGGCATGCATTATGTTTTATTCCAGACCTACATTTTTTTTTTTTAAAGACCACAATAGCCCGTGCCAATCGCATATGTCTCTGCAGTCAGCTTAGTGTGCGTTACATCGAATTTGTTCGAAAGGCAATGTAACTGGGAGATGTGGTGCTTTACTCCCAAATAGCAGAGTCATCAATCAAGCAGGAAAGCAAGCCGCTCTGTAAGGCCAAACACGGCCCCACCAACTGTAACCCACCATATCTGTTCAGCTGAACCGTTATAAATAAGTACCGAAAGGGCTCTCCACACGTTTAAGACGGCAATAAAGACAACTGGTTTATAGCTTATCTGCCCAATTCCACTTAATTTAAAATAACATAATATTTCTATGCAGTTTTTTATTTGCAGTGCCTGGGACTGTCATATAAAACTCTGTCTGCCCTCAGCTCACCGGATCCCCAGAGCATGAAATACTGATGACACAAAATCCTCCTAGAGTCAGGTCTTGTTCATCGTCCACAGCTGATGCAGGGTGAATTCACACGCACCTGATCCCATTTCCATCGCCTCCTCATAGGAAAGTACTTCACCCGAAAATACAAATAAAAGTAGGGAGACAAAAAGTATGAATGCCTTTTTAGATGCTATATGTTGCCTTTAACTGTGTTCCGAGAGGGCACGCTACGGGCTGGGGCTCTGAGGTCCATTCTGTGCAGATGCATGAGGTGTCAGTGGAAGTTGGTGTCCCCTTCTCTTTTTCACTGTGTGTCTCATGGATAAAGCTGAATTGGGAACAGCAGAATTGGGTGACAGGTTGTTTTTTTAGATGTCTCACACCAAGGACTGAAATGCTCTGTGTGAGTGTACTGTGGTGCTGAGGTCCATCAGCACTGATGCCAGCACAGGAGCAGTGACTTTGGTTAGCCATTTAGCCCCACCGGGTGGTGAGAAATCTTAATCTTTATAAATATGAATTCATTTTGCAGTATGAAAGAAACACTCTTTACACTCTGGACACCAAATTAAACTCTCTTGCTTTAGAGATAGGATCTTGAAGATTTTTTTTTTAACCTTTTAACCACTCCACCTAGTGGCAAGTTGTACTATTTTCATGTTTTTACCCAATAAATTAAAAAAATTAAAATTCATCACAAGTCAGCAATTGCTCTCAATTATATTGTGTAATATAAAAAAATTATTGACAGCATAACTGTACTTTTAAATTTAGGCCCTCTGCCAAGTTTGTGGGACTAACGAGAGATATTTAGACTTGAATAACACCAGTACAAAGTAGGAAAACACAGTTGAATATCAGTGGCAAAAAGGTTTAATGCTAGATCCATAAGTCCCAAGGACAAAAATGGCTGTCATATATATCTTAAATACCGCTGACTGTAAGATTATTGATTGCCACAGAATTTAATGTGTTCAATCTCCCGGCACCTCTCAGTGCGTGCTGATATATGGGCAGGCATCAGACAGTTGTAGACGGGGCGGGGGGGTGACGGGACTCCTCTCTTTCTTAACAGGGGGTAACAGGGGGTCAGTGACAGAGCTGCACTAGAGACCACCATAGCGAGGTTTCTGCATTTGTGAAATGTAATTCTCCAATGTAAGTTAGTGGGTGAGTGTTTTTTAGTTTTTGTTTGTCGTTTATTTTTTTCACATTTCAAGCCTTTTCACCTTCTAATTTGGAATAGCCAATTGTTCTAAACTCAGCTTGTCAATACGACTCCTACTACCACACACTGGGAGGGAGAGGAAGTACGACCAGGCTCCTCCAAGCCTTGTCGCTTTCAAGCCACTGTCTTTTAACTACACCGCAGGCTTCACAGTCCGTATGAGATGTTCACCGCTGATTTGAGGAAAGCCAGCCTGCAGGCACCCTTGATGCTAGTTAGAGACGCTTGTTAGCAACAAGCCAAGAGAAGTTCTGCCAGCCTGTGTGCCGCTACTCTCTCATGGTCACAAATAAGAAGCAGTATTAAAGGTCTAAGGTACAGTATTAAATAATCATATTGCCAGAGAGAATACAATAATGGAATGTTTATGTAATCAATTTGTTTTCTGAGGTTATAAAATTTAACTAAGGCTGTGTGGGCAACTCCAACATTCAAAAATTTCTAAGGAACATCCAGCAAACACAACGCTATGTCTATCTCTGGAGGTGGAGCCAAGATTTCACACCTGGACACCTGGACACCTGACAGCCTTTGAACCTTATTCAAATCCCACAACAGCTTTATCCAAGCAACAGCAACTGTTGGAGGCTGTAATGTCAGACAACACGCAAGGCCTGCTCTGTAAGCCCACAACAGGACTCACCCCTGCAGTTCTTTGACAGAGACTGAGATCTTGAGGCTGTGCCCGAGGACGTAGAGGGCGGTCAGGATGTCAGCCCACTGCACCATTTCTCCCAGGGGCCCTCCCTTCAGCACCTTGGGGCTGAACACATCCCCCGACTCTTCCGTCAGAAAGCCCACATGGACGAGTATCTGAGGAGAAAAAAACGGCTGGGCTTCAGACCCCACTCTGCATTCTACTCCAGCTGGTAAAACCAACCTTCAAATCAAATCAACCCACCAATTAAATTATGGCTAAAGCATCAACACATTGAAGCTCAGTAGACAAATCCTTAAACATTCAGCCTCTAACGATTCATGTCCATGGAGGTTATTACATAATATACAATACGTGTTGGAATAATTTAAGAGTTTGCACAATGCAGGCGATTTTCACAATGCAATGTCATGAGCAGTGCTGGCTTCTCTTTGTTTCAGGGGTCCTATGGGAGATATTACAAAAGGACTACCAGAAATAACCACATAAATACACATGAGCAACATAAACACATACTCTGTCAGTGGTAATATAAACACATCATCATCATTACTAATGATTTGCATAAGGCCATAAGTAACACTGTCCCCCCAGTACCATTGACTGTCCTTATGATGATTTCGCAAACGGATAGCTACTGTTATTGTAGACGATCATATTGGCAGGTATGTAGTATACTAGTCACGCTCCGTTCCCCATCAACTTCGCAGCACTAAACAGCTTCTCAATTAACAAATAACTCAATTAGCGGCGTCCCCTTTAGGTTAACTGGTGGCGCCATGGGGAAATTTAGTCCAGTCACCGGTTGACGACGCAGCCGACAAGTGCAAGCAGAGAGGCCTTCCAAAACCCTGAGACCAGCATAGCCTCGCACCTGCAAACCCGTACGAGTTGGAAAAGGCCAGCGGAACTCTGATCAGCCATGCGGAATCCAGTCCATGGCCAGCCGCTACTGTTCTCAGTTAGAGAGCTCCGTTTTATCTTTTCTTCAGCTTTGATTCCCCATTACCTGTAGTTGTGTTGTCCCGCTCCCAGGCTAATACAAGACACGTTGGTTGGATACATTTATTTTTTTCCTTTTGCTTGTCGGGTCGCATTAATTCTGCTCGTTCAAGGCCTCACCTGAATGTTTCATGATTTGTGTGTAGAGATGCGAAGACATTTCCCCCATACGTTTGTTAATCTTATTGACGCATTGCACTTTATCTTTTCTTCTCATCCTGTTTGCTCAATTATGTCAAAGGCCAACAACCAATGGAAATTGTTGGCATACTTTTTAGGGGTCTGGGAACAAGCTTCATAAATGATTCCAATAGCTTGTAATTCATTAGTTTGCAGTTAATTTGCATAGTTGATATAGCATACCATACCTGTAGGCAGGCTGATTTCTAGAAAAGTGATTAAAGCCAGTTTTTCATTCAGTCATAACTGTCACATGCCTATATAAACACATGCCTGGCAGAGGAATATTGTGAATTTACTTTATGTTTCTTAAACATCCCTGCCAGTAGATCGTCAAAACTGCAATAGCATACAGCCTCATGATTCCTGCATAAAGAAGCTGTTGTACGCTTCAGTTACGCTACTCAATTTTTCACATTTGAGTGATGCATATAAACGACATAGCAGCCTGGAGGTTTGCTGGCGCGAATCTCGCTTTAGCTAGACCCTGCAATGAGTGGGTGCCAGTTGTCATCAGCTTTGTGCAGCCTGGCCTTTCGTTCAGTGATTAAACGCCTAGTCAACTCCACAGGAAGTTCCTCATTATGTTCCAAAGAAATTTCTCTCTATCCCCTGAGTACAAGATGCCTCGGTTCACGGCACAAAAATCGCTGGCCAACAGCATCTTTCAGCACAATCTACCAGGGTGTGTTCATCGCTGGAACATTGAAGCTTATAAATAAGACGGGGATTAAAATGATGGGATGGGCTTTACATATGTATGAGAGACTTCCAGAGAGACTCCCAGGGGCTGGGACAAAAGACAGACAGAGAGCGCAGGAGAGACAGATCTCCATGCCTCCAAGTCTCTTTTCCAGTTTTCTATTTTTTGTCAGCAGTTTCAGCAGAAAAAATAACTGCCTCCTGTCTTACAAACATGATACCTGAACACGCCTTTCACACTGACTAAGCCCAAATAGGCTCCAGTTGTATGCTGAGCATATCACTTGCGAGTTAATCAAGACTTTTTAACCGATAACAGAATAACAGAAAAAAGAGACTAATTTGGGGCTACTGTGTAATTCAGCTCTTGTGGGGTTAATGTCAAATGAAAACCAGAGCACAGTAAACTTAAAAGGCTTAAACAAGGAAACAGGGAAGGCTATGTAACTTAGGTGTTTTTCTCTATAGAGAAACCAAAGAAAAGAAAAACGAACTTACAGTAATATGTTAACTTGGCCCGTTTTTACACAAACTGTTAGTGAGCACCGTTTTCTTGCCATGTATAAATCCCAGCCTTTCTTGCTCACTCTTTTGAAGTCCTAAACTGGGCTGGATTTAACAGGGAAGGATAAAAGTCGGCGTGGGACTGATTTTCTTCCGATCCGAACACAAAAGCAGAATAAATCCAAGCATTCCTAGGCACCGCCGTTCCAAACCCCAGTGACGACGCTTGCTCTAAAAATAAAGAGGGAATAGGTTAAGAGGAAATACTGGGCCTTTTGAGGACTGTGTTCATCCCCTTTCATCTTTTTATTTCTCTTTTTAATGGGCACCCAGAAGTTCACAAACAATCTGGAGGAATAAGGTCAGGGCTTCCAAAGTAAAGAGTTCTTCTGAACATTCTAGAGCACATTCCCCAATCGCTCCTCTGCATTACAGTCATATTGACTTTTATTATTGCCTTTTCTCTAACTGCGGTACGCTTTCATTAAATCCTGCATTATATTCTGAAAGTGATTTCCTAAATCGTTTGAGTCACGTCAATCCTAGAATGTTTGATGAATTCCACACCACAGATATGGTTGATTTTAAAAAAACCTTTTCAATATCTTCCCCTTTTTACTGACAGTTGAAATTCTGACTCACTGATGGCCCGTTTTTGTTCAAGCTCTATTCTCATTCTATGTCCCCACTCAAGCCATGGCTGCATCGCAAAATAAATGACATATATAACCAGATATAACAACAAGTTGTATCAATAATGTTACTTAATCCATAAACTAAAAAACAACATAAGTAACAAGTTGTATCAATAATAATACTTAATCAATAAACTAATAAACTAATCTTATTTAAGATTTTTTAGTATCTATGGTCAATTCAAGTGATTACTGTTATTATTGCAATAATAACACAGTCACAGGCACTCACCTATTCATTGACCTTTATAAACGGGTTCCTGGGTCAATGTTATTATGGCTAGCTAGTTTTGCCACTGGAAAAATCGAATTTCCCACAGTCACTTTTTTCATAAATCTGCCATACTCGGCACTCTCTGTCCGTCAGTTGTAGCCCAAGGCCCTTAATATATGAGTCATCTGGATTTCAGGTTCATTGCTGATAAAAAATAAACAAACAAATAACTCCTTGCAGATGGTGAATATATTTGTTTCTACAGAGCCAAGGCTGTTTTAACATTCTGTTAAATTGAGTAGATTACCTATGACACTGACCATGTTAATTTGTCCTCTCAAACATGGTTCACCATTAAAATCTACAAAGCTTTTGTGGATGCGTCAGTCAAAAGGGGCACTTCATTAGAAAATGTAATGATCTTTCTTTCTAACAGTTTTCCGTGTTGAACCAAACCTCCACCAAACTTGTTTAGAATTCACAAGGACATATTTCCTTCAAAATATTGATTAAATCTTTAAAAATAGATTAAATCTTGTGTAAAAACACTTTACTTCATTTTCAGTTTTAATATATTTACTTATATTGCAAACCACACGCTTAGGATTTACACTTTGAGTTTAATCAAAACATAAGACATGGTATATGTTTTAGCCATAGATATACTAAACCAAAAGTAATTACCTTAATTTTCTGCTTCTGTAAATTCCAAAAAATCAAAAGTCCACAGAAGGGAGCGGTGGAAGAATAACAGTTTGGGTTTTGGGCATCTAATCAGCTAACAGATCAGCTTAGTTTGTCAGCTAGATTCCCTCAGTGTGTCAGCGGGATTCCCTCTTAAGCACACTCTTCTAAACATTAAGACATAGAGCACATTTAACCAGCATGTTTCGGAAAAGAACCCCAGACCAGAAACTCGAACCCGTGTCCCATAGCCACAGCACGACGCAAAACCTGCACTGCTTGTTGCGCAGACCGACTCCTTAGCTCAGTTAACCAATCATACTCCTGACCTTAGTTCAATTAACCAATCATACTGTTGTCTTCCACTCCAGGGAGTGACGTCACTGTCCGTAGCGAACTACACATTCACCGATGCAGATGCTAACAAATGTTAAGGTTTTTATTTTATTTTATCACAATTCATTCCATTTCCACTACAGACATGTGTGTCCATCTTGTGAATGACAAGAAAATCTATGAGGCATCAATGAATGATCACCTTTACTAATCAGCCATACCTCCTGGGAGAAAACCTGGAGGAGGAGCATTGTCTCATAGTCATATAAAAACAAACAAGCACAATGACAAGCCAACATTAAACTCTGAGCCTCTTTACGCTGGTTTGCACATTGGTCCAATCTCGGCTGATGTGCCAGGTAAGGACATGCCAGGTCAGCAGGAGCGTGAGGGCCCCCTGTGTGCACATTCACCTCATACCTCCATAGCCGCTGTATACCTTTCCTTAATGTAGACAAAGTGAGAAGAGTAACTGATAAAGCCTGCACCGTGTGCTGAAGTAGTGTGTTGCTTCACACCATGTGTCACAAGGCTAATGCAGAGCGTAGCTATGTGTTGTATGCCACAAGGTTGAGGCAAAGTGTAGCTATGCACCATGTGACACAAACAAAGGCTGACGCAGAACACTACTTTTTTTGTTTTTTACAAGCGTTATTTTTTTGGGTCCTTACTAAGCATTTTTCATGCTTATTAAAAGTGTTCTCTCAGTTTGTGTCCCGATAAGAGAATCCTGTTGTACACAAGCTTCACTGACTGCTATCTGCAAATGGTTTATATAGCATTTATTTATTTATATTCTGTCCCATAGAAAAATGACACCTCCGCAAAGGGCCCAAATAATATGGATTATGGATGACTTCTATATCCAGCGAGACAGGCAGAAATTTCAGTCATTATTTTGACACCACTGATCACTGGGGTTCACTGGGATTTCATGACTTGTGTCTCTCCTTAATTGAGGAACAAGATAAGCGAAAATAAAACCGATATCTGGCACAGTCAGCTATACTGCAGCATAGCAGGGAGGAGAATTCGATTTTGTGCTTTATGGTGCCATACGATTGACGAAGAGCTGATCTATTTTCTAAGATAAATCGGCTACAGCCGATGTGAGAGCAGGTATTTTGTCAGTACGTGGCAGGAACGTGAGGGCAGATATGCTCACCCTCTTTTGCCCCCTTCGTCGCCCCCGCAGTTTACGGCCCAGCCGCCGCGCGGCGTTGCTCCACTGCCCCGCCAGCCGGTGGATGCGCCTCTTCATGAAGCTCAGCGACTCCTTGCCCGCACCCACCCGGTCCAGCAGGGCGTTGACGTCAGTGCGGAGGGAGGCCTGGGGCAGAGAAGGGGGAGGGGAGAAGTCAGGCCCCCGCACCCACAGCCTGCTCAGGCAGGCAGCCAGCCACTCATCACTGCCGCCTCCAAAGCCGGGACAATAAACAAACACAGTTGTGCCAGAGTTGCAGCACAAAAGGAGCATTCCTCTCTAAAGAACCAGAGTGCCGTTTGGCCCGTGGAGAAACAGAATTCCCAAGTGACCCCACTTCCTGAGTGAAGAAACCACGCGCCTCTGGGGGCCCACTCGGGGAGGGGGGGGGGTGAACAGCACCAGCAATCAAACAAGCAAACCCTTCAGAAATCACCAGAGAGAGAGAGAAAGAGAGATAGAAAGACAGAGAGAGAGAGAGAGAGAGAGAGAGAGAGAGAGAGACAGAGAGAGAGAGAAAGAGAGAGAGAGAGAGAGAGAGAGAGAGAGAGAGAGAGAGAGACCAGTCAGACCAAAAAAGAGACTTAATCTGCTCCACGGTTGTGCAGTCTGGTCTGACTTTGCTGAAAATATTTCCAGCCAACTAATTACCTAGATGAGACAAGGGAAGCGTTAATCAATTGCATCTGAGAAATACTAAATACTGGGGATGAAACACACACACACGCACCCACACATGCGTAAACACACACACACACACGCACGCACCCACATACGCGTAAACACACACACACACACACACACACACACACGCATACACATACACAAACACTATGCAATGTGACAGATTTAAAAAAAAGGTAATGGTTCAAAAAGTAATTAATACTTAAAGAATCTCACAGAAGTCACATGATTAGGCGTTTTAGCTATTCTGTACATAGCATCAAACATACGTCTGTGTCAAAAGTTAAAACTGTAACCAAACAAAACATAGATCTACATGTTGGATTTCTTTTTACCAAAAAGGAAGAATTTCCCTTTTAAAATGTTACTATATCAAAACAGCAAACTCACATGTCTCTTGTCAGGGGTCTTTTGTACAAGAGGTCTGGTGTGGTTCCTCCAAGCCAGAGGGGGGCAGAACCACTCCACCTCACTAAGGTAGATGAGGAATGAACAGTCTGAGCCATCGACACCATAGAAGGCGTAGCAGGGATCTGACGTCCAACGGGCCCGCATCCACTAATACACAAAGGATAAAGGGTACACGTGCACAGCTGTAACGATGCTGAGATCATGAATGTCAAAGCACATTTCCGTATCCACCTGGACAACGTTTTTTAATGATTTAAATAGAAACTTCACTTGGAGCCATGATAGAGATTATTGCCAGCCTTGCTTACGCTGGGATCACTTTGTCACCATTATACAGAGGACCGAGAGAGACTCAACCTGTTCATAGAAACACAATAAGACTCACGTCTACTTTACTGGGGCAGTCTGGGTAACGGGGATCCTTAGGCACCTCACACTGGCTGGAATGTCCTTCTTTCACTGCCAGAGCACATAACTGATGATATAATGCTGTTGTGGCATATGTGTTTATACATGTGCACACACACATACAGGCATACACTCATATATTCTGTATGCATACAGTGGGAAGAATCAATTTCACTTTACTGGGACAGCCGTCGGGACATTTTGGAAATGTGGAAAATATAGAAATTAAGTAAAAATTTCTATATAATTCCTATAAGAAATCTGGCCAGACAGCTTCCAGCTGACTGAGGAGATTAAAAGCTCCCAGGGCATATACACAGTACCTGTCTCTCATGTAGAGTAACCACATAAATCGTCTTCAGTGTCATTTAATTATATGGTAATGTAACCTTAACTTCAAAACCCTGTCTGACAAGCATTTGGTCCATGTCCTTGCATTCCCGTAAAGTTTAAGATTAAGGTAAGGTAACGGTTTGCATCCTCAGGATGAGGGAGATGAACCTTCAGCCTCGGTAATGGAATCATGACCACCAGCAGCTGTGTTAAAACACGAGGGGTGTGATTCTGAGGTAGAGGCACTGTACCTCTCCTGGCAGCCAGGCTGTGCTGTAGGATCAGCTCCACCCGCATGGCCATGTTGGACACGTTCTGGGCAATGGCCTGGAGTCGGTCCACCAGGCCTGCTGGCTGGAACCTGCTGGCGCACAACATCTTTCACTGTGAGGAGAGCCAGGACCATCCCCTCCAAAACATACCAAACCAAAAAGGGATACAGATTCCACCTGCAACAACTTAATGGTCAACTGTAAAATGTGATGGGGGAAAGTCTTGTTGAAAACCAGATTTTTCTTATCCCACCCCCCCAAGACAGAACGACATTAACAAGCTAATTTCGTGACACTTGATTGGACACTTTTTTTAAAATCACTGACACACATGCTGGGTTGAAAAGGTTAAGCAGAACAGTATTGTCCAGCACGGATGCAGGGAACAGAGAGTTGACAGATTATATGAGGGTTTTTTTGCATTTGCAAAATATCTGTATTATACATTTGGCTTTTAAATTTTTAAAATCTCGCTCATATTTCATGCTGTTGATGAGTATGCCACCCTGGAATTTGGGGCCTTGGGGGTGACACTTCCCTGTGCTCAGCAGGTTGTGTCATGCAATGGCTCGCTGTAGTCACAGGGAGATTAGATTAAATAGCTCAGTCAGACACAATTCATTGGTGTGGGCTCTGGCTCTGGGCCTCCAGGCCTCTCATAAATGAAGAGGGAATAGACTGCAAGTCCTTGCTCGTAAACTTTGCTTTAACCAGCAAGGAGGCCGGCTCTGAGAGTCCACAGACCAGCCACACGCTCCATACTGATGGCTGCAGAGCAACAGAGGTCTGGATCCCACCACTATAGCCTACCAGACATTCTTGGTTACTAAGGGTCCAACCACTGTAAAATTGCCATATATGAATATTTCATAACGAATAAGGTATTTGACTTTGACTTCAGAATACGTCTTGGAATATTGTGATTCACGTTCTGAACTTTTTCTATTGGTATATTGCTCCATTGTTGAAGAAGAAAAGGAGGTCGAAATCTACTCTGCATTTTACATTCTAGAACTTCCCCTAAAGGTTCAAAGTTTAGATCTGGTAGATC
>JAOVYW010073813.1:0-19368 GCA_025775045.1 Hiodon tergisus
AGTCCAGAAAGATCAGTTAAGCGAGACACGAGAGATAACGCTTCTTCACACGGCTCTTGACTGCAGCGATGGTCTGCTAGTGTTTGTGCGTAGTCTGTGGAGATCTGCTTGTGGCTAGCCATAGATCTCTGAATGATGTTCATACTGCTTCATGCCTCTGTTAGTGAGGTGTTGTGTTTGAATTTTTATGGGCTGGGTTCCCAGCTTCACTATGGGGCCACAAGGTCATGTTTTCACGCACGAATGGCTGACCGGGTTTTCCCTCCAGCAGTCTAAAGACGCGCAGGGCTGTTATAATGAGGGTGAGCCTCGTTGGTCTGCTTCCCGAAGAAAGCTTCGACTAACTCCCCCCTCCTCGTGTTTCTAAAATTCCCAGCGGCCTCGTAGGGCCCCCTTACCCACCTAGTGCTGGAGGACAGGAAAGGATGGGACAGGGTGGGTGGGAGCAGCTTTCGAGAATAACCAGCTGCTGACACAAATGAATCACATTCATCATCGTAAAACATATTTTTAGGTGCTGGATGATGATGCCGAGTTTGTGGATCCCACGATTAATTAACTTCCTAATGTTTACAACACAAACACCCTTGAATCAACGATCCTGCCTTTCGTTGTCTAGTTTAACGCTTAACGTTGAAGCTGTGCTAAGACTATTTATGAATGCTGAAAATTGTGTGTGTGTGTGTGTGTGTGTGTGTGTGTGTGTGAAGTCACCTCTACCACCCTCCCTCTGAAAAAGAAAAACATGGCAGAGAGACACCAAGAGCAGGCCTTTATGGTGTAATTACAGGAAACATTTTGCCGTCATTGGACACTCAACAATGTTCATTTTCTTGGTTATTTTCTCTTGTGTTGAAGGAAGCAAGTTTACACACTGTTTTTGGCTTTTAGTCTTGTTTCAAAGGTCCAGTGACTGAAGTGTTACCAAGGGAGGGCGTCCAAACTGGACACATTTCTCTCCTTATATAGTCAGACTGCTCTACTGTTCACTCTTACCACAGGCTGAGGTCAGGGCTTCCTGGTGTAACTGGGTGTGTTCCGTCGTGGGCCATGCACGCATCGTCTGGGCAGAAGGGGAAAAAGGAACGACACAGAAGAGAGGGGAAGGGGGGGCATAAGAAGGCGAGCCGGGGTAGAGAGAGCCTTTGGTGGGGGAATGTGGGCTAATGATGCCTCGCGAGGGTCTGCCCTGCTTTCTCTCTTCCACCATCCCTCTGCCCCCCAGTCCTCCCTCTCCCTGGCCCTATCACCGCTGCCTTTCTTCTGCTCCCAGTCCCCCCACCCCCTGACCCCGTCAGGGAGACAACCAGCTGTTTGTTCTCTCTGGTATTGGGGGGAGTTTGTTGTGAAGCTCGGGACAACTCTCCCCTACCTCTCTATCCTGTCGCTTTGTTACACGATGGAGCCCCCGAGTCCACCCTCACCCTTCTTCCCAGCTCACCACCGTCCCACAATGCCCTCCGCTCCCCTCTAGGATCCCTTTCAGTCTGATTCTCAGCATGACAAATACGCTTTCCTGTCTCACCTGCTGTCTTCCTCTACTGGCATGCTCAGCTGACACCCATTGTTTGTACAATACTGCTGTAACATTGCGGAAATGTGACACTTGGGTTATTACATTACAGACGGTGGCGCGTCAACTAGCCCGCGGTGTCCATCTACAGCCATAGAAAATTGGCAGTGATTCACCAATCAAAAGATTTTCTCGTCAGTGGCACTGGGCCACAAGCAATGAAGCCCCCTTCTGGGGAAGCAGGAGATTGGTTAACCAGGATAGCTTGTTTTCTAAGTACACCAGCCCATTGGCTAATCATACCATTCATTACTGTGAGCCGGCACACCTCCGCTTATTCTCCTCAATTAGATCAGCCATGGAGATCTTATAAAGCTGAATTACTTGGTGTGTCAAGGACATAAGAGCCTTATTAATTATACTCTACATTAACAATTTCAGTTTTAAAAGGCTGTAAAAAGGCTTTTATATACAAATTTCAGTGCCTTCGAACAGGGTTTTTTGTGGTACAGCGATTAAGATGTTGGTCTCAAAACAGATTCAAATCCCAGCATCGCTGCCAAACACTGCAGCAAGATAATATACCAGATTTGCTAGCAGTGTGTCAGTGACTACCCGTGGCAAGCAGGGATAGGTACCTATACAGAGGTTTGTCAGTAAGCTATCTTTCTCCCAATGTAAATTGGGAGGGACAGCCTCATTGACTGGTTTGTGTAGTTGAAGGGGCGTGTCAATCAAAGGAGGGGTGTTAGTGAGAGAGCATATGCACGTAACACAACTTTACATATACACACACAATGTCTGCGCATGTAACACACACACACACACACACACACACACACACACACAATGTCTATGCACGTTACACACACCCACCAGCTGTTGGGATGATGAGATGGGGTATCTCCTCAGGACAAAAGGCAGTCAGCTAGCAGCAGAGAAACGAGAAAGTGGGGATGCATATTCTGAAAGGATTAAATGCGAAGGCGAAAAGAAGGAAGATTAGATTTAGGGAGAAAAACTTGTTAATGTTAAACTTTTTTTGGTTCTAAAAAACTCCTGTCATATGCATAATGCCTGTTTGAACCCTGTTTGAGGAATGGAGAAAGAGAGGAAGAGGGGAATAATGGGGCATGTTTGGGTCAGAGCTCTGCTCATATTTTTAGGATAATCGAGAATTTTGACAAAGGCCCTGATGAGTGTCATTGGAGAGGATTGAACGGGCACACACAGAAGGGGGCAGGAAAACCGAGAGGACTCTGAACTTTAGTGGGAGAGTTGACAGCAACACACTGAGGGTACGAGGCGAGCGAAGACCGATAGCGGCTGGAACCCAGAGGTGTGTATTAGGGGTATAATAAATTCATAGACTCCAGGGATCCCAATCAGCCAATATCTCCCGGAATTCACCACAGGCCTGTCTTATTTATTTTCCAATGTATTTGTTATTTCTGCTTTAAATTCATTTTAGGCAGCTTCTCTGTTTATATTTTCCCTCTCCTTCTGCGTTATCTACAAAGACACAGTTTTCTTCTTGACCTGATTGTGCTGTTGATGTATTTTGTTGGGGAGGTACTGTGAAGTGGTATTTCAGATCCCTGTTTAACGTTATTCTGTGGACGGGTTTATCTAGGTAATGCTGCTGCATAACAAGCACAAGACCCTTCGACTAGCTAGCTAAAGGCCTGCCCTTATTTATCAGATTAAGAAACGCTCCTACCCAGAGGGACTTGCCATGCTTTTCAATCTTATACTTTACCTATTAATGTTCGCTGAAGCCGAACTAGGAATGACTGCCTTTCTTTCTAGGCTTGAAACCGACAACCATTGTGTCATGGCAACAAAAGCTTCACCAAACCCCCCCACCCAACCCCAATATAGCGACTGCCCTATTGGACGGTCATCCCCATCTGCGTCTGCTGGATACAGTCAATGCAGTATTGGCTGTACCGGAGGTGGGGGCTTCTTTCTTAGCTACACCTGAAAGTCCCACAGGCACAATCGCTCGACTGACCTTTACCTTCTTCCTCACATACAGCATCATCGCCGCCGTCGTCTTCATGGTGGCCGTCCGCACTTCTGTTTCTTTTTCTCTCTCCGCTTCACTGGGGCTCCCAACTGTTCAGCCACCCGATACCTTTCAAGCCCCCCCCCCCAATGTCCCCCATTGGGACCCAGTTAATTTTGAGCCCAGCTCCTGCCGCCAAACCTCTCACCACTACTCAAACCAGATGGCCTTGGAAGGCCTGGTATGTTTTGATGTCCACGGCTCACTCCCTCACACATGTTTTCTTCCTTTAAAAAATAAAATAAATAAATAAATAAATTGTTTTCTTTTAAAACGCAGCTAATTTCTCCTTGATTTGTGTTTCTGCAGAGGTCCTCATGAGTTTGCTATCTGTGGAGAGTTAAGAACAACCTCAAGGGCAGCTCTGGAAGGTTTATTCTGAGATGGGGTGAAGGGGATACATATTTTGAGAACTGGAAAGTTCCCGTTGCTACGGCACAACAACAGTGCGTCCAGTATTGCCGCCTCCAGTTCTTTCTCTCTTAGTTAACCAAACTAAGTACTTAACAAGTATAATTTATGCATCGCAAATATACACACAGCCCTTTGAGGATGAGGAAGCCTCTTCTCAAATTTTCGAGAAAGAAAGAAAAAAAAGGCTGTAATGTCAAAAAAAGTAAATGTCGATAAACATTGATGCTAACGGATTTCCAGCGCCTCTCCCTCCACAATTCATTTTTATTTGAACGGTTGGCTTTTTTAGCCATTCACTCGTTTGGTCTTTTTTCAACTGAACACCGGGCAATCGTGATCATAATCATTACTTCAAATTGCTTTTCATCTGGTTACCGGTGTATATAATTGATGTTTAGGCTTAGGCTGGGCATCTATTAATAACTTAACGCAAATTACTTTGCGTCTCACGTGCCTAAAATATTTATCATTCTGACGGTTTTCTAATGAAGCGGGTTTAATTAAAATGTTTTATGAGACTTGTTTGTACATTTTGGTGTCCCTTTCTTGTCAGCTATATCTCAAAGCAGCATAAAGTCCGAAGGAAGTGATTGATAAAAAATAAATTTGATCCATAAATTTAGGACGACTTAAAAACAGTCATGGTCTGTTGTGGGTTTCTAGAAAACCTGCTATGGAACGTTCAAGGTTCCCTTACCCGCATCAAACTTCTCTCTGAAGTTCAGAAGACAATGGGAACTAGTGACACATTTTGTTTCTCCCAGTAAATCAAAATAAAACCGCTTGTACTCCCTTCAAACACACGATTGCGTGATTGTTGAGGACAGAGGCAAGAATCACAAACAAGCAGCTGCAAAATTGGGGCATATACTTCTTTCAGTTGCTGCCAGTTTGCTTTAATTGATAGGTTTTGATTTTTTTTTTGGAATATGAGATTTTTAGTTTTTAGTTAAAAAAAAAGGTATCAGTTTCAGTTCCTTGTGTGAATATGCATCTCCCTTACCTCCCCAACATGTCATCTCAAAGGTTTGTTATATCTCTAGATGCCAAGGCCGGGATCCCAAAACTGGACTCGGAACCCTCTGTCTGGCTCCCCAAAAAGCGTTCCAAGAAACTTAGCCTCTGGATAGGTCAGAAACATCAGTTTCAGTACACACAGCTTTAAGTTTAGCTTATTCTTTTACTTTTGTGGGTGGGAAATATGTCATCTACAGAGTGAGTGACTGCTCTCTTGTATGCTGTGAGCCGATAGGAAAACAGCTTTCTGGGCATTCTTAAAAAAGGCAGTTGGTATTAGACGTTTGTAAAAGGGCTTCTGTTAAATCTGCTGTGAAATAGTCAATTTTCCTTATGTCATTTTTGTAATTGTTATCTGCGTGCAACTCCTGGTCACTGTGAGAGAGAAAACTAATATTCATTTAGAGCTGGGAATAATTAGACACAAACACAGAATGTTATGGGAAAACCCAGCATGAGGATAGCAATGGTGTCTCTTTAAAGGTGTGTACAGGGGAGGCTGCCGTTTTTCTGTGTTAGACACGACAATAAACGGGCGTGCAGACAATTGATGACATTTATCTGATTGTGACTTTGAGTGAGTTTGAGACGAGAGCACACCCGAGGATCTTACCATCGTCTCAACACATTTTTCGCCATATTAGAGTTATCACTTGCGCGCCAAAGCATTAATGCACTCTATTGATTTTTGTTTTGTCTCCGCTCGTTAAAGTTTTGAAAGTATTAGCATCTGCAGGCATTACATGTGTCCTCCTTGATTGAAGATCTTGGCAACCCCATGCAATCTGCTTGGCATGAGATGAGAAAAAAACTGTGAGAAATTGAAGATGGGTTGGGATCTGGGGAGAGGTAGGCATTGAAAGATGGGGGTGGGAGAACTGGAGATTGGGGAAAGGGGGAGAGAAAGAAAGAAAAAGAGAGGGTGAAGAATCTGAAAGCTGAACGGAAGAAGTGAACAACTGTGATTGTTAGAGTGAGAAAGATGGGGAGAAACAGATGTGTGTTGAATTAGCTGAGGTCGCAGGAATGCAACCAGGGTGGATTGTGTGACGACCCCCCCCCCCCGTACTCAACCTGATACCCCTGCCCTTACTGTCCCCTGTTATCCACATCACAAAGAGGGATCTGGGCCTCCTCTCCAGTCAGCCCCAAAATATTCAGCAAGCCCTGGCTCCACAGTGCCCCCTATCACCGATGTGACTGAACCGCAATAAGTCACCCTCTATTGAGCCAATATTTTTTCATTTGATGAAGAAAAAATGCCTCACAGTAAATATAATTTGACTGTCCTGTGGCCAATAAACAGACCAATTTAACGGACTATGGCCCTCTCATTCGCCAACCACGCCTCTCCTTCTCCTTCCATGAAGGTGCATGCACCCTGTATAAATGCAAAGTTTGGGGGACACCTGTTTTCTCATTTGAGGTCCTATGCTGTTGTTACAACCTTGATGCAGAATTACCCCAGCTGATCCCGCACCCTCTGACGGTTCACATAACCTGGGTTCCCAGGGCCTGGCTGCTAGGCAACGCCATCCCGGATAGAGCATTCCTGTGGGGGTGCCGGCCCAAGGCATGCGGCCTGCCCCGCTTCAGGCAAAAGCCATCAACAAAGGGACAACGCCCGGCCCCATGTAACTCAATCTGCAAACTCGGTCTGCACGTAAAACACAGCTGCCCACAATACGAGTTCATTCCCAGCAGATAGGCGATACTTTGCACCTGTGTACCTACATTTAAAAAACGGTTGCCTCTGTAAGTTAACGAAAAAAATGTACAGCGAAGCAATAGAAATGTAAAGGCTGCTAACTGATTTTTGAAAATCCCCTTGCATAGGCAATTTCTTTGGCAAAATACACATTTCCTATTTATATCATACTAAACATATAAAACCTATTATTATTTCATGGTCATTTTTTGGTGGGAGTCTATATAATATAATGAAAGGCAAGAAGCATAGGCCTGTACCAGTGCTATCATAAATACCACTGCAAACGCTTAGGGAATTCATCACAAAGGATTTTTCTGTCATTTTATTCTCCGAGTGCATGGCCGATCGTGGTTTCATAAAAAAAAAAAAAATCAGCCGGTTAAAAAAGGAATTTGATCGGGTAAGAAATGATGCAGCAATTCTTCCCCCTCCCTGGGGAAAAAAATGTGTTTTGAAAAAAGCCAGGCAAGAGAGCAATGCTAGAGGAATCTGGAAGAATACGGAAACAGCCTTCCAATCCAACTTGACGTAGCTAGTGAATTACTGGTCGCCTCGCTTGATAGGAAATCGAGGAAATCGTAGGACCCCGCGTCCAAAGGGGGGCAAATGAACCGTTCCTGGAGCCTCAAGAGGAATGCAACTCAGAGAAATTGGGGTAACACGGAGGCACTATCCCGCTCGTGGCATCGATTGAGCACTTGATGTCAAAGAATTATAATACCATAACCCCAAAATACCAGACGCGAAGGAGGGGACTCTCCTTTGTATGAAGTTCAATGGAGTCCACCCAGTTTATTTGGGCATAGCCTTCATCATTCTCAATTAGGTTCGCAGTGAGGGAAAACTGTCATTATAATCACCATTACCACTAATGTAATTAAAAATTGTAGCTGAAAATGCTTATGGATGCCAACTGTTCCCATAATCTGACTTAGTTGTCGTGTAAAATAAAGAAGGTGAAAAATGAACGCATGGAAGAAAGAAGGGTTTTTGTATAATGCTCATATGAATTATTCATCCAAAAGTACACAACTCAGAGTTGCGGTGGCATAAACCGACATGGCCCCTGTATCACTGAGTTTTGTTTGGTGGCATAATCGATAATTGTTTAATATACCAGATTGACTGGAACCGGAGCTAGAGCCCTCCACCGTGATGTGCTGTGCGCTGGATTCTCCCGTGAAGAAAGCGCTCGGAACAATACCTTCGCAACCCGCCAGCCAGCCAAGTGCTTCCATCCCATAAATCTCAGTTTTCTGATTTGCTAAACAGAAGTCAGGAAAAGGAAGTTGCCTGATCAGCATCACAGTTGTGCTCAAGGGAGAACGGCAATGGACAGTGTGCGTATATGCGGTGTGGTAAAAAAGGAACTCAAAATGAATTTCCCCACATGCTATGGCTATGAAATTAAAGACCTCAAGTGGAATTCAATCCATATGTCAGGTAGTCGGTGTGTCACTAATTGGAGAAACCTTAAATATGTGTTGGAACTTGATCCAGGAGGATCCCATATTTAGTCCACCCCTTACGTAGTGCCACCTATAATACTATCTGTATGTATGTACAGACATGGGCGGGTAGGATTACTCCTTGACCTGGGGGTTGGATCTGATTTAAGAATGGGAATTGGAAAGATCAATTTGTTTTGATGTGGGGTTTTCAGGATGAACCACTGTATTCTGTGGGTCTGGGGAGCTGGCTACTTTCATTTGGTATGGAGTATGGTTGCTTGCGATAGAATGACGGACAGCCTCAGTGTTCAGATGGACAATGTCAACTGTGTCTGGGTGGACGACAGACACAAACCCCTTCTGTTGGTCTTAGCACCACTGTCATGTGTGCCTTTGCAGTGGTTGCTTTTGGTTGTTGGCCCCATGGAGCCCACCTTTTAAAGGCTCTCACTGGGCACCTTCCAGGACACATTTTTTCCACGGGGGCGGGAAACGCTGTTTTGTTGCTGCGGTTGAGTCTGCCCGATGCAGAGGGGCTATTAGCAGGCACACTTAAAGAGGAATGAGGAACAAATGAACTAGTCAGCCAGACATAATCAATACTGTCATTTATTGTAATTATTTCTGTTCAAATGAGGACTGGACCGTCTCCATATTGCTTATCTGCTTATTTGTTCATTTTTCTCCGCATGGTTTACTCTTCTTAAACTTTAAGAAAAAAAACATAACAACTCTGTTTTGTGATGTGGCACCAAATTAAAATTGCATTTCTAAACTATTTTCAGCTTTGATAGATACCAGCAAAAGGTTCCATTTGGGCTGATAGATTGTGCCACTGTCTTTTATGTATGAATCACTCCACAGAATCATCAATAGGGGGATAACAAGCTGCTGGAGGTAGGTTTTGCACTACCCTTTTTGGAGAAAGTTTTCGGAAAGCAAGGCTAGGAAAGGCAGACGCATGCGTTTGCAATTTAGCTGTCCAAAATCGCGTCTGTTTCCTCTCAAAACCTACTTTGGCCAGCGTGCTTCCTTGCATCGCCCTTCCAGATCTGACCTTCACCAGCCAATCCAATGGTGGTGCCTCCGTAACCACCCAAAAGACTACCCCAACACTTGCCAGGTTTTTGAGCCCTCAAAGCAAGCGGCACATCTCCAGACGGCTGTTTTCGTGTCTCTGGGAAGAAAGTGACAGCGCTGGCCCCCGAAGCGGAGAGACAGGTGTGGGAGAGAAAGCAGAATGGATCCGTCATACAAAGCCTACAGCTGTCTGCGTATACAGGGGATAGAAAGAGACAGATAAGAAGGGAGAGAGGAATGGGGGGAGGGGAGAGTGAAGATGGCCAGCTATGATGTAAAACATCATTTGGAGATGGGAGAGCCTTGCCCGTGAGTTAAGGACGATTGCTGGTTGACAGCGTTGACATCATTAGTGCATTAGGCAGATCCCTTGTTCACAGGTTCACACCGTGCTCCTGTCCACACATTGGTATGGGCGACCACCTCCCCTCCCCATCTCTCACTGCCCTGGGTATGTCTCTCACGTCTGCCGGCATGTTTTCCGTCTGATCTCTGCCTCAGTCATCTAAAGCTGGACCCAGGGGGATAACCGCATCTAATACACTTCAGTCTACTTTTTCTTCTTTCCCTCGACATGAGAAATATATAGGCCTGTGTTAACTTCTCTACCCAGGGGGAGGAAGAAAACAACCTGGAGACACGGAAAGCCCTAGACAAGTCTCTTCGCACGCTGCGGCCTTTTCCCCTTTTTGTCAGTAACAGGGCATTTGTCCCCGGTCCCTTAGGTCTGCCGTGGCGTTCTTCTGCTGCAATGGGGTTATCGATTGCCATCACAAAGCTGTATTTTTTTTTTTTTTTGGTTAGGGATGTGATTAAAGATCCATTTTCTTCCTGCATGGTGGCAAATGTTATGCTGGTGTCAGGGTGACACCACGCTTGTTGTTGTGGACGTACGCCGTAAAAGCCATCCAGATGGAAACTCATGTGATCGCCTGCGTCAACGAGGGTGGTTTCAACAGAAACTGGAATTTTTTATGTGAGTGTTTGTTTGTGTGCATGTCACGTGTGTGTGTGTGTGTGTGTGTGTGTGTGTGTGTGTATGTGTGTGGGTGTGTATGTTTGTGCGGTTGTGTCCATAAATTTGCTTTCTTATCCCTGTGTGTGAGTTTAAGAAAATGACCAAAATCATGTATCTTGCTTCTGTGAGTGCTTGTACGCGTGCCTGTTTATGTTCGTGTATCAGCTTCCCCGAGCAGTTATACAGATGCCGTGTGCTCTAGCCCAGCTCCACAGAAGAACAGAACTTGAGCTCTGTCATCAACCGAATCCAACAGTCTATAGACTTTTCTATGTGTGAATTTAGTTCATTTAAGCTGAAGAATGACATGGATTTGCTCCCACGATGTTCAGCTGATCACAGGCCTATTTCTCTATTCCTGTTCGCACTGTAAATCAAAAAAGAGAAAAAAAACATAATTGATTTTGAATTCTTCCATGAAAAATATTCTGGGCGGCACTTGGCTGATAAATGGAAGGACTGTAGCACACCAAGGTGCAGTTGGCCGCGGATGGCGAGGCCTCCAAACCCAGCCCTAGACACCCAGCCCTAGACACCCAGCCCTAGACACCCAGCCCTAGACACCCAGCCCCTGCCTAGTGGCACAGCCCATTTGCTGAAATAGGGACCATGACAGGATCACGCATGGAAGTCATTTGTTAAATCCAGATAACCCTCAGGCCTGTAGGATTTCCTTCAACCAGTTATTTTACGGAGAGCTGGAGGTGTAGTGGTTAAGGTGACAGGCTTGTAACTGAGAGTTTGCAGGTTCAAGTCCCATGCTGGCTGTTGCATCCTTGGTAAGGTACTTAACCTGAATTGCTTCAGTAAATATCTTGCTGTACAAGTGGATGAATGTAGATGCTTAGAAACCAGTATGGTCCCACTATGTGTTGCTCCAGCGTGTTCATCCTAAATGCATGGATGAACAAGAAGTGTCACCCTGGGTGGTGTGCTGTAGGATGTGGAGTTCTGAGGAAGACCACAAAGTGCCACCTGACGTCAATATGCTGCACAGCCCCCGTCGACAGTCTGCACAGTGCTGAGGAGCTTTTTAATATCGTGGATGTATCCTACGATGGACCCTGTATCCTCTGTCAGTGAGCTCAGCATTCAAACCAGGCCTACGGGTGAATGAAGAGTCTGACAGACAGATTGGAACCAAAAAAAGGAGGCAATGTAATTGGAGCCCCCGAGGAGGGTGCTGTGCTTCATGTCTGACTGAGGAACCCCGGGTCAAACCTTTCCCCCACAGCCTTCTTTTGGTTTGTGAGACTGAGATGACTGGGGGACCGAAAACCCATTCCTGTTTTAGTGATGCCTGCCATGATTGATAATGATGATGACGAGTTCGCAAAATAGCTTACCCTCTCTCTGCTAACCCCCCTGCCCCTACTCCCCCCGTAACCTTAAGCCTCACCCAAAACTTGAATTGATATTCTGTAGGGCTGCATCATGAAAATGTCTACAATCTGCTACAACAACATGTCATTGTGGACAATAAAACATATACTATATCTTGAAAAGTTTCTGACACATTTGATATATATTTAGAAATCTTCCTCCTTATCAGCCCCGGCTTTGGTCAGGCATTGATTCAAGCATGTTATTAAGGCTGAGCGTCATTCAGGTGGGCACCATAGCAACGGCGGCTAAGCAGACAATCAGATTCCGTCTGATTGGAATGGGATTGTTTTCTGTCGGGGGGGTGGAAAAGGTTAGGGAGAAGAGGCAAACGAAGCGTCCACAGCTGTAGCAGAAGCCTCTTGGTTCGCCGTGAACTTATCCAGTCATAAACCTATTGCCTAACGTTCTTCTGTCGCTGTAAGTTCACCTTGGAAGGATGCTAAAGTTTTTGCTTCTACAATAAAGGATTGCAAAGAATATTATTTGTCACTCTCAGCATGAAGAAGTATTTTCTGACATCAGTTTGAATTTGAACATTACTTGTCCTCTGGTTCTTTTTGCAGAATTAAAAGTGAAATGTCAAATGGAAGTCCAGGTTAGCCTGACCCCAGATCTGTGTGTGCTTTAGCGAACTTATCCATACAATTAAAAGACCTTGGCAACTCGCTAATCACACTTTACTAGCCTGTATTTAATAGCTTTTTATTTTTATGAGTTTAGGAAATTGATACTTTCCAGAAAAAGAAAATACAATGAATACAGGCATGTGTCTCAAAAAGCATTCAGAATTTATCAGTATTTTTTTTGCATTTATTCAGTTCTTCAGATACTATTAAATATTGTAAGTACAAAGTCATGGTCATTATCAACGTTAAAAAATTTATATTTTGTCATGCAAATTAATTCTAAATTCTTCATTCCATCATTTCTGACCAAATAAAAATTTCAGAGCTTATTTAATGAAAATGTTATTTCTGGATTAACATATTTGCATCTACTGCCTAAATAAATTATCCATCACAGAACCAATATTTGAATATGGTTGGTTTGTGTTTTGTTTTTTTGCTGCGATGTTAAAGACATAAGAGACAGTGCAAGCCTGTCATGTTTCATAGATATTGATAATGCACGCATTTGAGTTCAGTGTAAGTGTGGGGTGCACGGCCGACATTAAGCTCTGGTGGCGAGTTGATCAGAGAGTTAAATAATCAAAGGCCAGCGGGACCATGTGACGCAGCAGCTGAGCGTTGGTGGCTCAGGGAACGTGACCCTTCTTTCTCTCTCTCTTAGCCCAGCATTGGAGCAGCTGCCTGGCTATTGAATGGATTTAACAGCGTCAGCTCCCCTTGGTCTTCTGCGGTTTCCGAGCAGACTGAATAGGGGCGACCAGCGCACCCTGAGCGTCCAGCTCCTGGCTTAAACGGCAGCTCCCTGTCCCGCAGACACGGAGACCAGCCTGTGAAAAACTTGCTCCCTAATTACAAGCGGGAATGCCATCTTTTATTAATGAAAGCGTTAATGAAGCAGAGCCGCGCTTCCTTGTGGCAATTAATCCCCCACCGCACGTGCTCAGTAGCAGCGCTTTCCTGGCCCCTTTCCTGCCATAGGAGTCACTACATGTTGAACAACCTACTTGCAATCCCTTCCCTGGGGGGTGGAGTGGTGTCGGGCAGCGAGGTGTCAGGCTGCTCATCTGGGAGAGATTCCGCTTTACCCTTTCTATCGTTTATACAGCCCCCGCGGCGAGACACACGCCTGGGTCGGCTCATCGATCGCGGTGGGGAGCACCTGCAAACAGACCTGGGGAGATCAATACCGCTTTCAGTTGGCGTTGGCGCTAATGCCCTGCATGTTTTTCTTGGATGTCCGGACAGCGGTCCTCAAGCTGGCAAACTGGAAGAGCGTGTAGAGGATTAGAATATTCATTTATTATAATGTTTTTTATCCAAGGTCAATTTACAGCAATAGTTACCCCATAGTTACATAATAATTAACTGGCAGCAGCCATTCACTTGCCATGTTTGGAGTAGCACATGTGAAAATCATGTGACGTTGAAGTGGATGTTCAAGTGCGTTTACTGGAGGCCGAACCGCTCCTGGAATTATGCAGATGAACACTTTAGCAGGTTCGCATACTTAAATACTACAGCCCCATACACACCAAGGCTCCAGAATACGTGGAACCAAATTGGTGGTAATTAGAAAAGAAAAAAAAACAAGTCAAGCCCATTATAAACAAACAGTGAGACAAACCACTCAAGGTCAGGCTAAGATGTGTTATTAATGAGACCTTATCCCCTACTTGCAAGAGTGGCCCCCAGGCCAAGTTATTCAGTGCCATAAGATAACGGTCATTGTGTTTATTGGTAGAGCAGAGGACGCTGGGAGAAGTTGTAGTTCACGTTGCGTCTCACGTCCCACTGCCCTGTGGAGTTTACCAGGTCCTAATTGGCTGGAGAAGGAGGTGTCGACAGCCGCTTGGCTCCCAGAGGGCTGCTTCCTATCGCTAACGATTAAAGGCCAGCTGTAATTGGTCTTAAAAAAATCTTTTAGTTTCGCCCTGCTCCAAGTCCTCACTGGAGGCCTTTGACCTTCCTTGCACAATGATAAGCAGGAGCCAGAGTGGAGATTAGCACTATCTCGTTCCTTCTCAAGTCAGCGGGCATTTTTTCGAGCTTTATCACTGATGAGCGCTGCCACGGTAATCATCTTCTGTACCACTTGTCGTACAGGCGGCTTGCATTTGTGCCTGAGTTGCTGTCCACGGGACAACCTTTAGTGTAGCGTAGCAGTTAGGGGATGGCATTTGTGACTAGAATGTTGTGAAAACGTTGGTGAAACCCCAGAAGGGTGTTGTGCTCTTGAAAATCGCTTCAGCGGTATAAATGGACAGGGTTTGTGAACAATGGAAAGTCAATATTGAATAAACTAGAGAGTAGTTAGAAACTTTCTCAAGGTTTGAGTGCTTGAGCCGCCTGGCAGAGCGGCAGTGTCCTGCCCGAGCGACTGAGTCCCACACCAGACCTGAGGCACAGGCTGAGCTGTCTGACCACACAGAGAGACTGCCCTCTCTCTCTGAATCAGCCTATGTTCCCACGGCCCGGTCTTTCCAGGCGAGCTAATGAGAAAATCCACCCTTAACCTTGCTTGATCCAGTCTCTGGTTCGGGATGGATACTTTCCCTCGGTGTCCTCAGGAACCTCCCATGTAATCCTGTTAAATCAGATTACCGCATGTTGTGTGTGCTGGGGTCAGTCTGTGTGTATGTCTGTGTATGTTGGGGAAGGGAGGTTAATACGGGAAAAAAGTAGTGGCAGTATTATGTGACACGTGAGCACTGACAAGAGTGAGAAAACGTAACCTTAAATTAAAAAACGTTATAATGTTTTTACATACCTTGAGCAGCTCCACCTCGGCAAACTCTCGTCTGTAAATCAGCCACGGGAGAGAAATGGGAGCGAGAGAGGCAGAGGTTTTGATGGCGGATCGCCGGTCCAAGTGCCTCTTGCTTCCATGGTTGGTTTCCCCCGGCTTCACGCACCACTGGTTCCGGCGCTGCCCTTGTTTTGTCTGTAAACAGGTAGCCCTTGTAAGAGGCCTTATCTGTTTGTCCCCGTTGCCACTACTCGTTTTTTTTCTTCTCCCAGCTTGGGGCTCAGAGAAGTTAATCTGTCACGATGCCAGTGAGTTTGTTGCGTGACACTCTGTAATGTGTCTTTTTAGGTCTCCCCCACCCCCACACCCCCACTGCCTCCCACTGACAGTTAACATGTGCGATTACGGAATGAACTTGACTCCCCTGCCTATGCTGCTACTGAGAATCATTTATTGACTCCAAGATCCACCCTCTGCTCGTTGGCCCGTGCTAACTAACTGACTTCCACGCACACACACCACGCACACACACCACGCACACACACCACGCACACACACCACGCGCAAACCGAGACAAACTCAGACACAATTGAAAAAAAACACACGCGTGCGCTTTGATATATAACTAAATCAGACCGAAGAGTCAAAAGAGGGACTGGACCAGAAGCTGTCCTCTACTGCAAGCATGTGGCAATGCTGCAGGTGTTCGCTTTGGGATAATGGTCTAGGCAAGGGTAGGGTACCCTCTCATTATTTCCCTCTCTTGCTATGATGTACGGCTCTGTCTGTTTATTCACGCTGGCCGCGGCGTGATCGGTACGTCTAGCACACACAAAGCCCCCGCCTGCCAGCGCCATTGTAGACTATCAAGCTTAGACCACCGGAGCCAATGTAGACTGTCTGACAGTGAGCGAATGCAGACCAGGACCGGCGGGGGGAGGAACAGGCAGGGCTCAGCCTTTGTCTTGTGTGTCCCATGCAAAGAATAGGAAAAAAAGCTGGTAAATAAAATAAACCAGGTCTCCCTAGAAGTAACGCTGCCTCATGCATGTTTGATAAGGAGGGAAAGAATGAAGGGAAGATACAAGGGGTTGGGTGCGGCGGTTTGTTTGGGGATAAATATTCATAGTGCCGTTTGCCATGCCAGCCATCCTGACAAGTGTGCGTTCTCTAGCCTCGTGCGCTAGTTTTAAACGGTCGAGCAATGTCAAGGAAATGCACCAAGAGTGACATTAACAGTGTTTTGCGCGGTTGCGAGAAACCAACATGCGTCAGAGTGAAAGTTCACTCCCACTGAGGCCTTAGAAATCAGCTCCAGCTGCTCCCCGTAATGAGCCGTTTTCACTTAGCGGACAGAACCGCTCACCATAGCTCTGCTCGTCCTTTAAAACGGATTCAGAATCAAATTGCCATTGCTTTTTTTGCATGCCAGCATCTTTCCTTGAACCGTCAAAGTGGTACTTTCAATTTGGCCAACATATCTGCTCAGAGCCTTAATTTCAGACAATATTCTTTTCGTAACTTTGAAGAGCAAAAAAAAAGAACAAATCAAAGCGGAATCATCTGGTGGGGTTTAGCGTCGAGGGAGTGCGCAGTGGGAAATACAGCAACCAAATGAGGCTGGGAGTATCCGCTTTGGTCAGGACCGGCGACTGTTCCTGTTAGACCTGTCACGAGCCCTCCACAATGGGAGCGGTTTTCAGTGCAAGCCTGTCATGTTCAACACAGGCTTGACCACATTTGGTCTTGAGCGCAGGCGTGTGGCAGCCATCTCAAACTCGACCGCACGCTCCATGACGGTTGGCATATGGCAGCACGCAAACTGAGCAGACTTTCCTTATCAAATATTCACAATTACAAACAGAATGAAACCCTTGCCTAGTTTAACATGTATATTTAATTGGAGTTCCTCTCTGTTGTTCGTTTTGTGTGGTTGCTGTGGGAATCGGTTAGGACTGAAATGTTGAAGCAGTTACCAGCAGATTCTTCCACCTTGTTAACGAAGCTAACGGAGGCCAAAGGGTGCAGGGGGAAAGGACCATTACTTCATTCCCCGACGAAGGGCACGGGCGGGGAGGTCACCTGACTCTTATCTCTCAGCCCATCGTGCGAATGAGCCCCGTGACTCCTGTTCTCTTCCCACCTCCTCTCTGTATCAGATCTACCTCTGTGTCGTCCTTCTCCATCACTCCATTATCCGCAAAGTGACACGCAGTTGTCCTGCGATATTCCTCTCTGTGGCCATATTCATGTCTGCTGATAGCTAAAAAAGGCGTGAGCGTGTCAGTTGTCAGTGTTATTAGTATACTGAGCGTCAGTAAACCAGGAGAAGTCTGTGTATAACTTGAGTCAGCGCAAAGATGTTTATGCATTGTCAGTACAGTCACCTTGTATGAGACTCAGTCTGAATATGCCTCAGTACAGTCACCTTGTATAAGACTCAGTCAGTATTAGTGTTGGTACAATCAATTTATGTAAGACTCAGTCAGTGCTAGTTTAAGCACAGTGTTTTTAAGTGTGTGAGTACATGTGAAAGAGCTTATGTAGCTTTGTGCTAATAGTCTTTGGGAGTGTGTGAGATTTTATATATGTGTGGGTGGGTGCTAATGTGTCTAATGTGTGCGTGTGGCGCGGGACTCAGGCGCAGGTGCAGCAATCTGGTAATCTCATTTAAATCTCACTTCAGTGCAAGAATCTCTGTCAGGTGGGTTGCAAATTTGCCTGGTTTCTGCCCACACCCGTTTTTTTCCCCTTCCCGGTGGGGTCGATGACACCTGCATGTCTCGCTGCTCTCACTCCACCCCCCTCCCCTTCACCCCTCCACGGGATCGGCAGGATGTCTATTCATCCCCTCTATTGGTCTTTCGTTTCCCTCCTGTTCCTTCCTTCCCGTGGATGAGAGGGAGCTCTCTCCAGCTCGCCATCCTTCAGGCTATTAATTAAAGGCAAGTCTTTCGCTTATCAGGAGAGCACTTTGCCATAAATTAATAGCAGCCCCCGAAATCAAATCTCATCAGGCTCTCCGGGCGACGAGCGCGTCGCGCGGTGTGTATCTGATACTCAGCCGCGCGTAAAATTTAATTAAACACGCCTCGGAGCATTTCACGGCTTCTGTCTCCTCTCTTTCCCAAATCCCCCCCCCCCCATCCCCACCCACCCAATACCACGCCTCGACACTGAAGCAAACCTACCTTGATCGGCGCGTCCGGGTGTTCTTTTTGGGCTGCTCCAATGCCGGGTGTGGGGGCCCGGGGGACAAGCCGGGGTTTTTCATTAATGCCTTTTTTTATACAAGCAAGCTCATTGTGTCCATCTCTGTCAATTCGCTCTTCTCTTTCTGTTCTACTTTTTCTTGCTTTTCAAGTGTCTTTTCAAGTTTTCTTTACGGTTGATTAATTTTATTATTTAATTATTACTGTTTTTTTTCTTTTCTTTTTAATTAATTAATGCTCTTGAAACAGCTTCTGCCAAGACCAGTTAACCGGGGCAATTATTGGGGTCAGGTACCTGTGGCCCTGAGAACATGCTGTGTGCCCATCCGGTGTGATTAGGGAGGAGTCCCACCATCCCCCCCTCGCCAAAAAAATTGCTTAGAAAGAAAAAGTCCCTGCTGAATGGACTGAAGGAGAGCGTGTTAAACGGTTGTGCGACTTAGGCCTTCACAATCTGTACCGTGGCTTCCGGTTTGCTTTGAAGAGCTTACTGACCGTTGCATGAACCACCCAGACTGGTCCTCATTTGATCGGTCCCTATTTAGAGCCCCTCCGTCTCTCTGTTTCAGTCAGCTTGCTTCTTCTCTGGCCGGTTCTGTAAAAAAAAAACCACATGAGATGCTGGCAATGGATTGGGACTGAGACATTACTTCAGTCACTGGCACTCGCGGGAATGACTGTTGGCATCTAGCCTCGCCCGGCGGACCACGCCCCCCGAGTGTCTCGGCCGAGTGAAACCACACAGAGGTGCTCCTCAGCGGCCTCCATTGGAGATGGGGGTAGGGTGTGGGGGGGTCACAGAGAGTCAATGTGGCCGGGGGCGAGACATCTGGAAAGCAGGAACCCCCCTCCTTTCTGGCATGATTTCTCTCCTTCCCAGGAAGTCACAGCTGACTTCCCCTAGCGCAATGATAGGAATCAAATCACACTCGCCCGCCTCCTATCAGTTTGTCCATCGGCCCGTTCTTAAGTTGAGCCGGTGTGAGCGAGTGTGTTTGTCTCTGTTAGTTTGTGTGTGGGTGTCTGTGTGTATGTAATCTGTGTTTGAGTCGTGTGTGTGTGTGTGTGTGTGTGTGTGTGTGTGTGTGTGTGTGTGTGTGTGTGGTGGGGGGGGGGGGTTTGT
>JAOVYW010073815.1:5122-15495 GCA_025775045.1 Hiodon tergisus
ACCGCAAGGCCGAAGGAAACTGACCATGGGTAGTGTCACTGGTAAGGACCGCAAGGCCGGAGGAAACTGACCATGGGCAGTGTCACTGGTAGTGAAGTTATCCTGTATGGCTAACGCAGTATTTTATTATTATTATTATGATTTATTTTATTTTACTTTTTGGGAGTAAACAAGAACACAAAGTTCACCGCAGTTCTGCAAAAAGACTTCTAGTCTTTTCTATATCCCCAAAGAACGTCAGTGTAATCATATCTAAATAGTGTGTCTCAGTGCTGCTGCTGCTGATTAAAATTGGTATTTTCATTTTATTTTACATTAGGTACGAGTTTGAGTTTGATTCTGATGGCGACTGGATTCCTCCTGTCTGCTCAGAACTCTCCCCCTGTCACTCTCCGTTCAACTGATCCATCCATTGCAAACTCCACCTGCTTGCAATATGGGTGAGAACTGGTTACTGGGTAACCTCATACTGGGTAACCTCATACTGGGTAACCTCATTCTGGGTAACCTCATTCTGGGTAACCTCATACTGGGTAACCTCATTCTGGGTAACCTCATACTGGGTTAATTTATTGGCTCCTCCCTGTGTCTGTGTCTGTCTGTGTCTGTGTCTGTGAGCGTGTTTGGAATTGTTAGATTCATATATAACCTTTTCTATAAATTTCCGTTTAAAATAGTGCATTGTTTCCTCTTCAGTGGGCTCACCTCACACTCTCCTAAACCATCAAATGTCCATCTTCTGTTGTCTTCAGTTGGCTTCTTCCCTCTTAAGCCTTGTGACACTGCCCCACCGGACACTGCCCCACCGGACACTGCCCCACCGGACACTGCCCCACCGGACACTGCCCCACCGGACACTGCCCCACCCGACACTGCCCCACCCGACACTGCCCCACCCGACACTGCCCCACCCGACACTGCCCCACCGGGACGGGCCAAAGGGTCCCAGTGTAGTGAGATTTATAGTGATTTGGTATTTATTATTCTCACTGGCATGTTACTCTTAAGGTGTTTATTAACTTGGTGTACAGTCTTTCTTCAAACCAAGGCCTTTAACATTACAATCTACAGAAGATGTTCAATACGGGGTCTGCAATGTCAGAGTTTTGATTCTTTAAAATGGTTGTTTAACCTCTCAGTGTAAAGGCTTACTTTTTGATTCAGGGCCTTTCATTAGCGCCTATTCAGACTCAGTCCTTGTTACTAACAGTAGCACCACAATGTTCTCAAACACACTCCCAACACACATTATAATTTAAGTAATACTCAATAATCGTTTGGCTAATTAGATTTGCTTAATGGAATAAAAACAATTTAGAATAAAAGCGTGATTATGTGCTATGATTGTTCTACAGTTGAGTGTTTCTGCCCTCCTGTTCGCAGGTTATGTGAACCCTGTATGCTGGACCCTGGCTGTGGGTTCTGTTACCATGAGAACAGCACAGTGGTGTTTGCCTCCTCCTGTGTTCCTGTCAATCCAGCTGCCACAGAGGAACCTGCATGGGGCAGGTAAGAGGCATCTAATGTCGGTCCATGAAGTCTAAAAACCAGGAATCTCCCGTGTCCTCCGTCTGCTTTCGTCTGTCTATCGTTTTTCCGTTGCGTTGTCTGTGTCTACCCGACGTTCCTCTTTCTCTCCTGTCTTTTCTGGTGAAGGACCACTGGCCCGCTCTCTCCTCTCTGAGAGGCGGTTCTGTCCCAGTGCCACGTCCGTGTCAACCCGCCCCTTTCCCGACGTTCCTCCTTCTCTCCTGTGTTTTCTGGTGAAGGACCACTGGCCCGCTCTCTGCTCTCTGAGAGGCGGTTCTGTCCCCCGTGCCACCGAATGCCGGCTCGTTCGCCGTTCTCCGTATATTTCACAGTCTCTTTTTTTTAAATTCCATTCTCACTTTCTCTCCAGTGCTTTCTCCTCGCTGAGTACTGACAGCTTACAACAACAAAAAACGACATCAACACTCGCGTTACTGAGCAGAGTCTATAGTACAGTCAGTAATCTGATATGACGGCAGAGATGCACTCCAATGAGCACTGGTAACACAGACTCTCTAACCACACGAACCATAGATTTTCAAAGCATTAGTCACCCCATTGGTAATGTTTTTTTCTGCTGATTATTACAGATGTATCTCATATCAATTAAAAATAATGAGTGTTTATTGATACAGTAGACCTTTGTGATATGAGTCTGGGAAAGAAAAGTGAATGCATGATTGATTTGTAAACCTATTGGGAACATTTTGCTGTGGGTTCCCTAGGTGTTCCAATGCTAGCCAGATGAGAGACGGGACCTACTGGGCCTACAACTACTGTCCCACCGCCTATTACTGGGTGGCGCTCACGGGTCTCCTTCTCTACCTGGCTTTCTTTGCTCCAGGTAAGAGGACCAGACTTAACTGCAGAGACACGGACAGTTTTGCCTCCGATTTGATTTCACGACAATTCTCTGTTGTTCCCCATCTCAATTCTGCCACAGGTATGGGGCCCATGCCCTGGACGGTAAATTCTGAGATCTACCCGCTGTGGGCCAGGAGCACAGGGAATGCGTGCTCAGCTGGGTTCAACTGGACCTTTAACGTCCTGGTCTCACTGACTTTTCTTCACATTGCACAATACCTCACCTATTATGGTACAACGCCAATCTCTAAACCAGCTCCAACTCATAAAGCAAGTGTAACCATGGCATGCACTTTAGCCTGGTTATTATCGCGCACACAATGATTAATCTGAGACTCTGTTTCTACCTTATTGCAGCTCACGGTGTTTGATTTAAATAAAGGCTTACAGGGCCTGTCTAGTGTCTATATTCTGACTTTAATCTGCTCTGCTTGATTAATGTTTCTGACCGGTTTTTCCCTGTGGTTATCCAGGTGCGTTCTTTCTGTACGCCAGCCTGGCTCTCCTTGGCTCCGTCTTTATCTACGGCTGCCTTCCCGAGACTAAGGGTCGCAGGCTGGAGGAAATCGAGGCGCTGTTCGAGAGCCGTCTGTGCACGTGCGGCGTCTCAGACTCGGAAGACAACCGACAGATTGAATACATCAGGGTAAAAGGCAGCAATTACCACCTCTCTGACAACGACGCTTCTGACGTAGAATAGTGTGGGTACCCTCTCACGCCACCCAAAGCCTTCTGTGTAAAAGGAGAGCTCCATCTGTGACCTCGTACTGCCTGACTGTGTGGGTTAATACCTTCAGTAAAAACCTGTATATAATACAAATGACATATAAATTTGGCCAATAAAACACCAAGTTTACTTAGTGTCCCCAACTAAAATATAAAATGCTCAGTGTTTCTGTAGCACAGTGACCCAAAACGCCATCTTCAGTTGGATTAGACTGGTATAAATAAAGTAACACTAAATTAAATTATGTAAAGGAAAATAAAGGGCCCACATATGGTGTGGGCCTAAACTGGTGTATAGCAGCTAGCCACTAGCAGAAAAGTCTGTTTGTATGTATTAAATATTTGAGGAATACGACATATCTGTGTATCCGTCAGTAAAAATGAAACTATGATTATGAAATTTTGGTGAGAAACTGTTCCAAGTTGGGGTTTTCTCAGTCATTTCAGCCGGAAGCACACCGAGCCCGTTGTCATTTAAAATAACGCTGACAAAGCGTTTGGCGGTGATCTACAACTACCATTTTCTCAATATTTCCTGTTTTTATTCAGGTGAAATTTAGCCCATCTAGGACGACTTGGTACGTGATATTAAATTCCTAACTATGTTGAATTGAGCTGGGCAAGTTACACAACGTAGACCTGTATAATTTCATATGTACGTGACTTTCTTACGTCTCCCCACTCACCTGAGAGTTTATAAAGTGAAGAACGAGGGGAAAATGTTGTTAATTGTTGTGACATAGAAATGCTTTTACTTTTATAGTAAATAAAATAGTTGCGACAGTTGTTCCAAGCCATGAAAATATATAAATGTGTGGGACCATTGCTTTTTAGGCAGGAAGCAGAGAATATTTTTGTACTCAGAATACTTATGTTTTAATTTGAATTAAAACATAAGTATCTGTGATGTTTACAGTTCATGAACAACCATTGCTGTGTATTATCAAGAAAACAAAGCCTAAATGTTTTCCGTATTTTATTTTTGTCTTCCTTTGTAGCCTTGTATACAAATCAAACTGCGTATTTATTCTACCAGTGACCAACTTGAATATAATGTAGGGAAAAAAAAAATCTTTTTACATACGGTAATTAAACAAACAGGATTTAAATTTGACTAAAGGCGGCTTAGTGCTGTACCAGTTAACACCTCAGTAGTCAGGTAAACATAGTTTAGTGCCTAGCTTTTACAGATTTGCAGTTGATAACCATGATGGAGTTTTGTGCAGTATCTGCGACAATAATTTATAGCTATTGCCAAATGAATTATGGACGTTATTATTTAACCTGACTGCTGATTTATTGTGCTATATTGCAGCAAAATGTGTAGGTGTTCACACAAGGACTGGGTGTATAGCACTGTCAAATTGTCTGATTAATTTATTGGAAAATGTGCATTAATGATTAAATGAGCTTTACCGTAGGCTTGGTGATATTGTGAGTTAAATGTGATTTTTAATAACAGGATAACAACTTTAAAGTTTGAGAAACTTGATTTGTAACATGAGGATTAATGTCGGAATAATTGGCATCCTGTTGTTGTCTTGTGCATTGTCTTGAAATTTCTTTGTTTCTAAATGTTTTATGACAAAGGGGTTTAACATGATTATTCTGCAGCTATGTACCGAAATGTCTCATCTGAAATATTGTATTTGACAAGTATATAAAATGTGTTGTGATTTATGACTACATAATGACAAATCTAAAATTCAGACTCTGGAAACCCATAGTTTTGATATGATTTGTCTTTACGTTTTTTATAGACGGGGACGTCCAATGTTTATTTATAGTGGACCAGTGCAATTTTGTGAACCAATTACAACAACAAAAAAGAACTAGTGAGAAAAATGTAGCTATATAGTATTTGACTATTGTTGTGTGCTTTGCTAGAATCTATCTTTGTATAGAACTACATAAACTCACTTGAATATGTAAATGACAAGGGAACAGATGAAGTAGTTTAGTTTTGGTTCTGATTTAATAAAATTTGAATCCACAGAATCTCTCTCTGAAACTGCAAACTTAGTTTAAGGACTGCGTGTACCATCAGGGTTGTTATTAGATTCTCAAACTAACACACATACAAATACAGAAGACATTAAATATCTTTCTTTTTTACTTGTTTTTCTGCTTCAACATTAACAAAATGCTGGCAATCTCCTGCAGTGTACTAGCTTCCAATGACTCTGTGTTTAGACTATTCTCCGCTCTGACTCTTTCCATTGGGCCTAGAGTCAGACTCTTTCTGATCTCCGGTTTGCTTCCAGGTCTCTCTTCCTCTTCCGTCTGGTCTAGATTCTGCTTATGTGTTAGTTCTAGAACAGAACAAATTTCAGCGTCAGTGTTTTATTCTAGAAAATACATCAGACAAATTTTCTAAATTTATTCAAACCACTTGGACCAAAAATGTAATTAAAAAATATGGAGCATTTTTCTGTGCATTACAAGTATTGTCCAACCATGACACTATAATGTCTTCCTTTGGTTACCTTGAGTGCTGTTTGTGTGACTAAGTGGTGTCGCCACTCTTTTCAGGCCTACTGACTCCTCTGATTTTTCAGTTCCCCCTGAAAGTGATGGATGATCTTTTACACAAGCCCTGTGGCTATGTCGTGCTCTTGCACCGTCAACGGATTTACTTAAAGCCAGGTGTTGCTCCTCTCTCTGGTCGTCTGGAGTTGCTGCTGGAAAATCAGATTCCCGGAGCTCAAAGTCTTTACCAGGCTGCCACCTTGTGGCCACATTAGGTCGCTCTTGAGGAGCATAATGTGCATGCGATTGTGACCTAAAAGAGCAGGGATTGTTTGTGATGCCTTCCCATCCCAGGCCACACTGTGTAGAAATGTCACATTTGTGTCCTGTAGAAACGCTGTCGGTTTGCGTTCCAATTTCCTTCACAATGACAGGCGGTCTCTCCTTCCGCGTCACAATTCCAGGTGAACACTGCCGGCCAGGCTGAATACACGCTGGCACACTCTGATCACTCTCGCCGCTCCTGCTGTGCTCGTCTCCTGCACTCCTCAGGGGATTCTGCTCCTTACTCACTGAGTCAGCCGGAGCCTTCGTTACCCCACGTGGAGTGGATCCTGTTGCTCCTCCTCTACGTTGTGGGACTGAGGCTGGAGACGCAGAACAGAACCTCCCTTGACGGGGTTCACCTCTCTGGGGGCCCTGGTGATCTTCATCCTTAGATAACATTTTGAAATTTAGTCATAACTGTGGCAAATTCCAAGCACTTGTACAATATGAGGGTTGAGGGGTTTTTCATCTATTTTGACACAGTTTTGAATAGGCAGTTCAGTTACTGTATCTCGGTTCATTGACAAATCAAATCCTAGTCGCCTTTGAGACGACTGTCTCTTTCTAAACCGCCTGCTGTGCCCTCCCTGTCACAATCGGCTAACGGCTGGTTCCAAACCGGCGAACTCCAACTCATAGGGCTCAGTGTTTGAGAACCTTTTATTGACTGAGCCCCTCGGGAGGCTCACAGGACCAAGGTTTTGTCGGAATGTGCCAGTTATCTGCTATGATTAAGAAAAAAAGTGGAAAGTTAAGAGGCATCACGCTTACATCATCTGAGTCGATACTGAAGAAGCTTCCTCTGGAAGAGTAACAGGAAGATCCAGAGATACGCACAGGGCTATTGTTGTAGCTGCTGCAGGCTGTGAAATCCACAACATGCTTTTTAGTAAAAAAATCATTACATCTAATATACCGTAGCTGTCAATAGAAGCAACTGAGAAACTTACTGGTTCCACGTGCTCCAGGGCATTCGGATACCTGTTTCAAACGTAGAAACGAAAATCCTGTTTGTAAAAAGCGCTATATAGCGCTAACAGAAGGCTATAACAAATGAAATTTGACTGATTGATTGATTTGACTTCTCCAGAAGCAGCAGGACCCTTGTTGGCAGCCCAAAAGATGACTTGTTTTGTGTCATACCTGATTAATGATTATTTTTCATACTTCCATCTGGAACCAAAGCTAATTGTTAAATTTGAGCCAAATTCTTCTGTATTTTTTAACTTTTGTGATGAAATAATTACTTACTGTTTTAATATTGTGTGTACATCATGGGTAGGACACCTAGTGTTTTGGTACTTTCATATTCAGAGCTGCCAATTCAGCAATGAACTCTTACCTGAGGTGAAAAAACAGCTTTGGGGCATCTGTTCTGGGATTTTACCTGATTCCTTAAAAAAAAAAATAAAAAAAATCTATTTAAAAGATCTATTTTAAAGATATAAATAATACTGTATATGTTACAGAATACCATGCTACTCACTGAATTGTTTCAAAATTATGTGGGTTATTTTTTTGAAGATGAATTTTCCTTTTTGAGCTCTCAAAAGGACTTCCTGCAAAAATGCAGTAATTTTTTAGAATGAAGAAACACATGAATATTGCACAATATCAAGATGCAGAGTGTTAATGTGGTTAGTACTATTATAAAAAATTATCACAGAAGATGCAGGTTAGGGCAGTGCTGTTGTATCTTTAAGAATGGTTCACCTGAATTGCTTTAGTGAACATTTAGAGGTGTAAAATCCTCACGGATAAACTACCCTAGTGTTGAGCAGATAGAAAACGTTAATGGACAAAGTAAATGAGAAATGCCTACCTTGAAAAACGTTCTCTTGAGTATCAAAGCCCATGACAACCATTTTTTTTCCTTCAGCATTTTTCTGAGAGAAGCTAGAAGAGTTTTCTACTGACTGCCAGGAAGGCCTTCTGTTCTCCGTACAGGTAGTAAAATGTTATAATATGACATATTGCTAAATCTTTAACTTAATGATCCACACATAAACTGATAAATGTTTGCAGAAATCTTTTTTTACACTTACTTAGTCTCCATACTTCCAAACTGAACACTGGATACCGGACTGTTCTGAATCAGGTGTTTTGACTCGTATGAAAGTGTCCGTGGCCAAGCGTTGCTCATCCCTCTTGGTTTGGAGAAAGGTATGAACTACCGAAGCAAATATGAGCCTGTCAATAGTGTGTCTACTGTGTGGACAGTAAAGATCTGAGATGTATGGAATACACATCACGGATTAGCTAGATGGCTGCTTGAAACTCAGCCTGCCGGGCTCTTAACGGCCAGGGTTTTGGATTCCTCTTCAGGTGACTTTACATTTGAGACGTTCCCTCAAATACCTTACTTATTCCCTCAGATTTCAGGTCAGACTTCAGAGAACAAATCTGTACACAGTCAAGCTCAAAGAAGAAATGTATTCAGTGTCACCGAGATATTTCTATTTGTTAAAATTGCCCTGGAAAGGCATAAAGAAAAAATGTGGCTCCGTTTCACACAAGTAGGTAAGCGAATGCATTAGATTGGGAAGAACTGTATTTGTGATGTTTTGTTTCTTTTACCTATCCAATAGATACATATCCTGATTTGTTCGTGGTTGATGTGTACCTTGGCCTGCTCTTAATATCGGGATCTAATGGGATGGAATCACACACCTTGGGTCTGTGTTGAACTGTAAACGTTCCAGTTGAGGAGTCGGATGTAGAGAACGAATAGGGACTGAAGGTGCCCATTACGTGATGTTGGTAATCGGAATCGCCGCCTTCAGAAAAGTTTGATTCCAATACAGGTGAAAGCTGGGAGTGAAAATCAGATATGATTCTATAAACATGATTTCTTCACAGACACAGTGCATTAGGATGAATGCCCAATCAATGGGAAACTGTTTTTCATTTGTTCTATATGGTTTAACTCTCGGGAGTTAAAAACTGATATAAGCCTGACTTACTTGTCTATAATTCTCTACTCCAGGCAGGTAGTGTGTCCTCTTTCTTGGGCCTAAAGTCTCCAAACTACAAACATTTTTTATACAGAAAGATGAAATCACACAAAAGAAATAAACCATGTTTAATTGCTCTGACACAAAATTACACATTAAATATAATGCTTACCTATACTCAGGCTGACTCCCTGCGAAGCACAACCGTGAAGGAGAGCAGGGGCTCATTGGTAATTCTAAAGGGTCTTTTTTACACCTCCGGTGTCTTTTTGTTTCATTGAAATGGTTTACCGTAGGTTCGTCTGAAATCAAGGTGTTAGTTTCAGTATACCAGTGAGAATAACAAAAATTAAAATAATATTTTCAAAATAGTATATGATGCCGCATCATATTGTGTTTGGCATTGCACGTTGTTCCATATCTACTTGGAAGCTAGAGTTTTGCTGTAGTTTATTCATTTTTATTTTTTCATTTTATGTAAAATACTGACTACTTACTATAATCTTCCTTCTTAGTTGCAATCTGATTGACAACAAACAACGTCATCAGGTCCAAACTGCCTGCCGTAGTTCCATGCTGAACTGATGCTGGAACTGTTGTGGAACTGAATTTTTTCTGAAGTTTTTTCCGTTCAAAATACTCCTTGGAAACATTATCGTTTGCTTTCAGAACATAAAAGTTGGAATGGTTTAAATGCTGCGTGTAATTTATTAGACTTACCCTTTGTTTTTTCGTGTCACTTTTGATCAGAAATCTGCTCCTAGAAGATATGATATTTTAGCTGGATAGAGTTGGCTATGATTAATTAAGTGAGCAAATACACAGTAATTGGTTTTCAAATAAAATGTGTTACAGTATTTATTAATGTTTTGACAGAACTTATTATTAATTTAGTCATTTTATTTATTTATTTACCGTGAGCCCCCGACCCAGTTCATTTCCACTTGCTCACGATGGTGGCTGCTACTTTAGCTAGTTGCTAGTCGAACCTCTTCAAAAGGGAACCATTTCGTTATCATGTGCCTCTATATCAGTTACAACTTACATTATACCTATTTCAAAACGGCTAAATTATCTGCGTAACCAATGGCTACTCCAAAATGTAAGTCTTTGTGTTGTACCGTTTTGATCCGTATCCTCAGTGCTGCGCGAGAGCTTCTGCGCGAGCATATCCAGTACAGTAAATATTATTAACTGTTTTTACAGATTATTCATGTTTTACACATGCAGTATTTATCGCACCGCGATGCCGGGGGAATAAATATCCTGATCATTGCTATCAGTCTGAGTTGGCTCTATGTGTGAGATTTGTAACATAAATTAGTGCTTGTGTTTGGTGACCTTTAATATGTCATCTTACTTTGAGTGGTTAATTAATGCTCGGGAAACACCTAGGTGTAGGAGGAAGACGCATCCGGTCTCTCTCCTGTCCCAAGCCTTTGGGATTACATTTGTAGAACTCTGTAGGGTGTGAGGGAGGGAGAGGGAGAGGGAGGGAGAGAG
>JAOVYW010073816.1:0-19364 GCA_025775045.1 Hiodon tergisus
ACTTAATCATGCATTACCCTTACACATTAACCTTTTGCTAATCGGCGAGTATATCTTTTAGCATAATATTTCTACACCACCCTGGCGCAAATCCGTTTCGATGATGTCTGCCAACTTGTTGCTTATCCGTTACAGAATCAAGGAAGGGCTATAAATTCTTTGTTGAAGAGTTTATTCACAGTTATCAAGGTAAATTGACAACTAGCTGCTACTGTCACTTGAGACCGCTAGCAACAGTAGGATTGGTCGTCAACAATACGACCAAGAACATGTATTAAGAAAGTAAATAGGGTCAATTTCGATTTGATGTTGACTTTGACCGTGTTTGTATATGTTTAGTGTCAAATGTAGTCGACAGAAAGGTGGTAGTCAGAGCTAGATGCTACCGGTCAATGAGGAGAAATGACAAACTGGAGGTTATACATATACATAGTCTGCCGGATGGCAGCGATGTCTAACAGATTAGCTTTCACTGTTCTGATAGCAATTTCCATTTTAGTTAGCGTAACTGCGGTAGCAGTTTTTTCACCAGTTAAATGCCTGTGTAACCTGTCCTGATGTAATAACATGTTCTTCTGTGGTTGCAGACTAGTCACAATTATTTATTTCAATGCAGTTTGCAGCGTTCATAAAACATCACTTCATGTAGCTAGTCACAATGATACAAATTTTTAACTAAACTTCTATTTACTTCCATCTATGAGCTGGACTTTCCATGCAGGACTTAGTGTTGGGAAAGCTTCTTGTCCCATCCTCTGTGCCTTGGTCCAATACACAAGGTTTGTAGCAGATGAACCAATGGACTCCCAGAGGACCTGGAAAACTTCCCGTGAGGGAAACCTGGAGGTGGATTATGTGATCAGACTTTCTTCAGCTTAGTCTCCAGCTCTGCAATGTATTTCAAGTCATCATCCAATGCACCTACATGAGAATCATATAATTAGGGTAAGGAAAGAAAAAAAAAACTCAAATACATTATTACCTTAGAACTATTACCTCATAGAACTAGAAAAGGGTATATTGTAGCGGGGATGGCTAGGTGCGCTTTTCCCTACCAATGGGATATAGCTATCCCCGCGGGGGTTGCCAGGAAGCCTCACTTCACAGACTTGTAAATAGTCTGTTTTGTGTGCCGGTTCTGTTTGGCAGAAGTGTTGTGTTGTTTGTCTTTGTTTACTCTATTGTTTAAGCAAGGTTGTGTTCCCTCACCGCGGGCGTGTTTGCTATGGCGAGTGAGGGCTATCGTTGTGTTACTGTGTGTTCCCCAGTTCTTTTGCACTGCCAGTTCTGCTTTTGTCAAGGCGGTTGTAAGCGCATGTGCGAAATAAAGAGCTTTAATTCCTGTTAAGCAGTGTCGGTCTCGTGCTTGAAACCGCGCAGAAAAGTAGCTCTCCCGAAAAACGCTACAATATTATTGCCATACTCCGGCGTTTTCGTTATGAACTACAAAATAATGTAGCACTTTCCAAGTTCATAATGAAAAGATCAGAGTATTGCACACTGTATTTAATGTTTCCCAGATACAGGTTCTGACTTACCGGCAGGTAGGTGTGCTGCAAAGTCATTGGTTGTGTCCGAAACCGCCCCCTATCGACTAAATAGTGCACTATTTAGGGTGTCGGCCATTTTGTAGTGTGTCCGAAATCATTCCCTACATCTCGTTCCCTACGTTTGTTCACTCATTCTTACCCACAATGCAATCTGATTGAGGGTACATACGACGTACACTCTTCAACCCTTATTTCCCATAATCGAACACGGAGACGGCGGCAGACTTGCGCCAAGTTTGCCTCCGGAGTTGGGTAGAGGACACTGACAAGAAGGACCCCGCAAAAATGTGTGCTTGTGCACTTGTGTTAGTTTTTGTTGGTAGTTTACTTTTCTACAATTTTGTTTTATATACATATTGTGACAACCACGGGGCGAAGAACGCAACGGAGAGAGGAATGCACACAAAAAATGCTCGGAATACGAGCGCACTTGGCACACTTGTCCTCCCCGCTCGAGGGAATTTGCGGGGTCTCGCTCACCCGTCGCCAGCCAGATCTGTAAGACAGAGCACAGTGCTTTACCATCGGCGCTTGCTACCTGCATTCGGCTTGCGTTTGTAGCCTCCCCGGCACCGAAATATTATCCTCGTAGCCGCCGGCTTTTGTTCTTTTCCATTTTGTTCGTACCGCCACTCAAGGACCTGCCCTCTAGCTTGAGGGGGGTGCCGTCCTGACGCCCTGGGGTTGCCGCAATACATATTGTAACGGGGATGGAAAGCAGCTCAAATGGTGTTTAACCATCCCCGAGGGGGCTGCTGGGAAGCCTGGCTCCCGTAATGTAAATTAGGTAAATAACGTGTTCGATGTTTCGTGTTTCTGTAATGTTGATGTGTAGAAGTTCTGTTTAGTTAACTATCGTTTAATGTCTTTGTGGTTATGATTTAGTTCCCTCACCGTAGGCTGGTTTACTTGTGCGTGTGAGGGCTTTCTGCGTTTTCCATTGTGTAATCAGTTCTTTCCACTGCCAGTTTCGCCTTTGTCAAGGCGGTCGTAAGCGCATTTGTAAATAAAGAGCACGTCTTTCTGTTGATATCGGTGTCTGACTCCTTGCTTGAACACAGCAGAGTAGTAGCACTCTGAAAAACACTACTATACATAAACATGACATGTTGAAGCATTTTCTTGCAACCATTAATGTAATAAGCATAACAAATGAACAGTTGCGAAAAGATTAATTGTATGAGCATTTTTTATTAATGCAAAAATAAAATGGAATGCCTGGGGTATGCACAGTACAACATTTTAATTTCATATTATAAAATTATATTTTTATAGATGATAAAGTTAATTAAACCACACAGGTGAAATGTTCATGACAAAATGTCTGCGAGTGCTCTCTGACGCAGGGAGTTTACGTCAGCATCTGAAATCGCTCACTCATTTAATTCACTCAATGCCATTCACTATATAGGAAAGAGTCAACGAGTGGTCAATTTCAGACACAGCCATGGTACTTGACGCTTGTTTCTAACATCCTTTAAGTCTATGGTCTTCGGGGCACACACATCTATACCTAGTCGAGCACTAGATCTCTGAAACACATACTGCTTTTTAGGTAGTACATAAAAATTGTTACATTGAAAAACGACTTTGAACAGCACCAACCTTCAGAGGATAACTTCTTTGAATGTAGTCGGCAGCGGTGAAATGCTGACTACCCACAATTGTGCTGCCTCTGCGAATCACGAACATCGACCCTTCTTCTTTCCTTATTGCACAGACCCACTTCTTTCTTTGATTTTCATTTGATGGAAAATCGTGATGAAAATGATGGTTGTTTTTGCACTGAGGCGCACTACAGAAAGACTTGTTTCTCGACTCAGCCATTGCTGTTACTGGAAGTCAGATTACCCTGCGGCAGTCAATCCCGGAAGCAACAAACCCAGAAGAGTGAAATTGGCCCATTGGTCTCACGGTGGCACTATGGTACTTGGACCAGGCTTTTAGTTTGCCTGGGCGTGCCTGATACGAGAAAGGGCTAGACAGTTTTCACCTTTCAGTTAGCATAATCACAACAAAACTGTCCAACACTCAAAGCAAACAGATTTCTAATTATTTACAAATCAAAACACCCTCTTCGGGGAAAACCAAAATAAAACAGTTTTTTAATACCAAAATTAACACCATATATCAGCCAGCTCTGCTTCTAATCTTTTTAATGTCTTTTCAATTGCAAGTGTGTGGTGTAATTAGTCAAACCAAACTCAGGTGCATACAGAGGTCCTGGTCCTGGTTGTGGGTGTGGTGCCACAGTGTGCCTGACTGCCTCACCTGGGTTCTGCTCGCACTCCAGTCTCCCTGGGACTCTTACGGGGAGATAGGCTTTTTGATGACGCCTTTTATTTCCCCTTAAATAAACACAAACCCCCCAACATAACGGCAAATCAATGAAAAATACCCTTTCCATGGAAAACCAAAAGAATCAGCTTTTAGTTCTAAAACTAAAAAATTACCAAAAACAACCAGCCACAACATAGACTTTTCCAGTCTAAACTTTTTTCTTAACTTCTGCTTTGACTTTGATTGTTTGCGCCTGAGTGTGATTATCATCATCAGAACCACCCACCTACCCCCCTGTCCATCATCTGTCCATCATCCTTTCCCCCCAGTTTCGTGCCACTTCTGGTTTAAAATGCTTTCAACTTTAATTGTAATTTTGCAATTCTAACAATATCTTGGGCATTACTGTGTCTACTCAGCGTAAATTGCAATTCTGTTCTGAATTATGTTCACTGCTGTTTAGAGACATATCCTACGCAACTATTGGTTACAGCTGATCCTCTACTATGGATAACCTAAGCCCCCCACCCACCCCCAAAACTTTGCTCAAGGGAAGGAATAAGTCTAACAAGTCTAACAGCCTAACAGTAAAGCCGTAGAAATCTCAAATATGTAATATTTTAAAATGCTGTGTTTAAAAATGTGTTTACATTATTTTAATGATATTTTAATTAGATTTTCAAAGGAATAATATACCTGGTTACGTTACGGTTTAGAAATGTTGTATTTTAAACTGTGATACTCGTGTTGTCTTGTTCAGTTTTTTTTTTTTTTTTTTTATGTTTAACAACCTGCATTTTCAGAAGATTTTTTAAATGTTTTTTTCCTCCATGATGGTACTGCACACAATAATACGTGTAATATGTATTTTCTAAAATTCTGAACATTTGAATGTGTCAGTGGCCATAATATGCTGTCAGGGGCTCATCATTCTCTTCATTCTCTCAACACTCTGATGGGTCCACCTTTTCACGTAGCCAAACAGTCAGAATGATCTTTTAATATAACAATAATGTGAATCACAATAATGCATTGGAGTAAATTTTCAAGCATCACAACATGAAAGAGAAATAATTCAACGTTGCCCTTCTGTCTGCTATATTGATACTTATACGATGCAAGGTTTTTCTGAGAAAATTATCTAAAATGAACTCCTCTACTGCAGTATTTTCCTTATCCTTACTATCCTGTTTTTTTTCTTATTAATTATCTATGCATTTATTTTACTTTTCTAAATCATTATCTATTCATATTGCATATAATATGTTTTGTCCTACATTGTGGTAAGTTGACAGTTGGCTGTTTCTTAACTTCTCAAAAACAACAGGCAGTCAGTTAGTTAAAATGGGCTGTGGTTTCAGTTATTTGTTGTTCCATGTGGTACATCCTACAATGTGTTTCCTACAAAGTGCCTTATAGATAGCTTGCTCTATTAGAAATTAGTTGATACATTAATACTTAGATTAATACAGTTAAATTGTTTCCACTTAGCATATATTATTTTGGATTATTTATTGCTGGAGGCTTCTTGCTTGTTTCCATGTCACTTTTATAACAGAAACTGGCCTTATTAACTGTTATTCATTTTTGCAAAGAAAAAAAATCACTGTGAAATAAACCGTCATCAAACAATTGTTCTTCAGGATTCCTTGTGTGTGTGTCAAAATCTCAAGAGTACATTGTTAAAGGTGGAGCATTAATGATGAATGGTGCATTTGGTGTCACTTTTGAGTGCATCAAAATTGTTTATATATCCTTTATATATGCGTTATTGCACTTCATATTAACATCCAATGAGTCATTTATTTAGATTCATAAAAATGTGTAATTAAATATAAACGATGGGCATTAAAATCATTCATATGTTGCTCAAGGATGCCTAACAGCATGTTGCATGAACCAACACAGATACTCAGTTATATGGAAATTAACATGAAAACAACTATTTCAAACATGTTTGGGTTGAAAGTTGCAATGCACCAAATACAGAATGAACAAACTCATTAAATCCAGAGAAAGCACTTTGGGTGTGGAATCCACTGGAAGTGTATTGGCTATTGAATGAGGTTAGTGTGACCTTGAGCATGTAAGGATGGAGCCATGCTATCCTACTTTACTAATACATACTTGACATTTGGTGCTTGAAAAACTCACAGCTGAAATAAAGTTGTTATCAATGTCTCATTAACAGCTTCAAAGATGCATATGCTATGACTAAAGTACACCCTAGCTCAATAAAAAAGGGCTTTCATAAATTCTGTAAAGCAAAGATGCTTTCAAAAAGAACAAAATTAAAATTAAAAATGTAAAAAATTGCTAAAAAGGGCTGTAAACAGTAACAAAATAAAAAAAACACCAAAAAAAAAGGTGTGCCAGGGCCTGAGGAACGTATGTCTGTCATCATGCTACTGCTTACCCTACTCTGCAGTGTAATACCGCTCAACCAGACCGACTAGGTTGTCAGCAGAAAGAGCTTGATGCTGCTCGACCAAATGATTGGACCCTCCCTGGGTAGAAATCACAGGTAATGATCCAGGACAACTGCCTCAACGATCTTAGCTGTTGAGTGGGACTCATGGCTAGAGCCATTTTCGTGCCAAATAGATGAGATCAAACATCTGTGTTCTGGTGGGGTGTCCCGGTTGGCAGGTCCGTTTATGGAATCAGTGAGCTCTCACTGCCTTTGTCACTCCAAGCAGAAACATTATTTTTGCTTTCAAGGTGTCATCATTTTTGGAGTCTTCGACCTCCACATCTTCTTTCTGTGAATCTCCTGCCAGGTAAGGATACCTGTACAACTGCCTCCATTTTGCTTTCTCCCAATCTCTGTAGGGTTTTGTTTTGTCAGATGCAGTGGTGCACTGCCCGTATTCTCCGCCATATGTGCACTTTGATCACATGTTTGAGTGGGAACAACACGATAGACAAAACGTTTTTTGTTAGTTTTAGGATGTAACCTGTGTATTTATCTTCAAGCAGAGTTCTTGATCAAAATCGTAATATAGTACACCACATGATTACCAGGGTTCAGAAACAATCAGGTAGTCATCCAAAAATAGGGTTAAAACACAGGGTTATTCAAACAGTCCAGGGTCACACACAATAATAATCCAGAAATCAAAAAATGGCCATTACTGCCTGTATATCATTTTAATTTGATGGGGATATAGTGAAACTGTGCTAATGTTTAATGTTAAAAACCAAATTTTTATCAGCACTGATACAATATGAAATGAAGACTCTGATAAGCTGAAGACTCTATTGTTTGTCTAGTCAGCCGACTATAATTTTATTAAGTCCTTAAAGTTAAAGACCCAGCGTAGCAAGGCATGGTCAGAGAACAGTTGGATGGGTAGCTTACGCCAAATCCAGGTAATCAGCTTGTAGGCTTTTTGATGGCGATGTCAACAGCTGCTGCCATCTTGCAGATCTTCTCTTCAGTGACACTGCTCTGATGAGGGAGGGTGCCCTTACTGTCAATAGTTGAGAAAAATATCGTTGAATAGAATTCACAGTTTCTCTCGCTCTCCCAGAGGCTGGGTTATTTTACACGGGGGGCTTCCTGCTATGAACCCTGGCTGGCAAACTTGTCGTAGTCTCTGTCTGCTTCCTCTGCAGCCTACAACACAGCTTCTGAGTGTACCCAACGTTACTGAGTGCATCCAGGCCCATGATATAGTCATTGTGGATGTCCGCAGGCCAGAATTCTGTTGCTGTTCTCTACCAACGATATCGAGTTTCAGGGTGAGTTTGCCCTACATTGCTGCAGCACCATCTTCAGTGACCAGGGTAGAATGGCTGGCTACACCCCTGGGTGGAACAGGCTAATGGAAATCCTGTGTCCACCAGAACTGCAGGGCTGGGCTGTGGGTCCCTCGCTAGCTGCTTTGGTTCTCAGGGCTTCCAGGTAATCAGCTTAGTTGCATCCAGGGCTCTGTGCCTCCTCCTCGGTAATGTCGTTCGTCCAGTCCTCTTCCTATTCCCAGGCTGAGGTGGCCCTCTGGTCCCTTGTGTGGTGTGCTGCTGCTGTCCAGATGCAGGGATAGCTGCTCCTGCCATCAGCGCAAAAAATTGTCCTCGAATCTATATTTTACACCTATAAGGACAGAAAAAAACATTTTAAGTTTTACATATACGGATTAACATCATCTAGCTATTAATAAACACTATTTCGGAACAAAATTGTTTTTTTTTGAAACAGACTTAAAAACCAAAAAATCAGTCACTGGAAAATTGTAACCCGAAGACAGTAGAGTGGTCCCACTATGGAATGATTAATTTAAAATACAAAATTAACGAATGTTAATTTAATCAAATTTAATTACATTTTTATCAAATTTAATTTGATACAAAGTGTGCCATAATAATAACTGTATAAGCTAATTTTAAGACAAAGATCGTATTGTAGAAGTTGTTGTTTTTTAATCTAAATATGCTTATAAGATAAAACATTTTTTATCAATTTTAAACCATGAAAGCTACATATTAAAACAATTGTTTCTGTTGATACTTCAGGTCATAGTGAAAAATAAATCTGTGGATAAAAAAATTAGAACCGATTATTATGCCCTTGTGAAGTTTTTGCAGCGAGAGCCTTAAGTATAATTGTCCTGCTACTTTTTTTAAACTACAGAAAGAGAAGAAACAGATGACGGTGAAGTTATATTCGCAGAGAAAATTCTTCACTACTGATCAGTCTGTTTTAGGTTACTGTCGATCGCCTATTCAGTCAGGAGCAGGAAAATTAATTGCCAGAATAGCTGTGGAGGCTGCAGATCTATTTTACAGTGTCAACCTTAAGGTTAATCATAAATCACACATTGTAGGATAACAATGACAGTTAATATCAATTGTAAATGACAATAACCTTTGTTTTTTATAAGACTTAAAGACTTAAAATACTTGTGTATTTTAAATTGTGTAGCATCGTGATCTTTGAAAACTATTTTTTAAACAGTAAACCATTTTTTTAAACACCAGACAATACCTTAGCCAAATGCAGAATTAAACAAGTTGGTGCACTGACATCTGCGTTGCGCTATGTTCTTGTTTCTTGGGAATTTGCTGTTTATTGAGCAATAGTGGAGCGGGGCCTGTTTTGAACAAGCTACTGACAGTGACATCACTGGACTACATCCGTCTGACTGGAGAATTTTGTGGCCAAAAGTCAGAGAATCTGTAGTGCTCACTTCGTTTCAGGTAAGTTAGCCTAAGACAGTGCTACAGGGAGACCGGAAGGACAGCTGATCATCCTCGCAGTGGCAGACCACGTATAACAACACCTGCACAGGATCGGTACATCTGAATATCACACCTGCGGAACAGGTACAGGATGCCAAAAACAACTGCTCAAGTTACACCAGGAATGCACAATCCCTCCATTACTGCTCAAACTGTCCACAATAGGCTGAGAGAGGCTGGATGAGGGCTTGTAGGCCTGTTGTAAGGCAGGTCCGGAGCAGACATCACCAGCAACCTATGCGCACAAACCCTTGGTTGGACCAGACAGGACTGGCAAAAAATGCTCTTCACTGACGAGTCGCGGTTTTGTCTCACCAGGGGTGATGGTCGGAGTCACGTTTATCATCGAAGGAATGAGCGTTACACCGAGGCCTGTACTCTGGAGCGGGATCGATTTGGAGGTGGAGGGTCCGCCATGGTCTGGGGCGATGTGTCACAGCATCATCGGACTGAGCTTGTTGTCATTGCAGGCAATCTTAACGCTTTGCGTAACAGGGAAGACATCCTCATCCCTCATGTGGTACCCTTCCTGCAGGCTCATCCTGACATGACCCTTCAGCATGACAATGCCACCATACTGCTCGTTCTGTGAATGATTTCCTGCAAGACAGGAATATCAGTGTTCTGCCATTACCAGCGCATTACATTGAGCACGTCTGGGACCTGTTGGATCGGAGGGTGAGGGCTAGGGCGATTCCCCCCAGAAATGTCCGGGAACTTGCAAGTGCCTTGGTAGAAGAATGGGGTAACATCTCACAGCAAGAACTGGAAAATCTGGTGCAGTCCATGAAGAGGAGATGCACTGCAGTACTAATGCCTTGCTGACTGTTACTTTTTATTTTGACCCCCCCCCTTTGTGCAGGGACAGAACATTCCATTTCTGTTAGTCACATGTCTGTTAAACTTGTTCAATTTATGTCTTAGTTGTTAAATCTTTTTATTTTCATACAAATGTTTACACATGTTAATTTTGCTGAAAATAAAAGCAGTTGAAAGTGAGAGGACGTTTCTTTTTTTGCTGAGTTTAGCTTGTTGACAGAGAACTGTGATAATTCCAGCAGAACACTTAAGTAGTAAGTAGCTAATTTGCTAATGTTAGCTGGCGAATTTAGATAGACTAGCCACCACCAGACCAGTGTAGTAATGACGCAGTGTTAAAAACTAAGAAGTAGTCACGTCTCCTGTCTGTTTGTCTAAACCAAATGCAAAACTCACTAAGGTTTTAGTTGGTGTCATTCAAGATAATAGTTAACACTGATCTACTGACTTAACTATACAAATGTTGTCTATTCTATAGCTTTGTATATTTTTTACTTTGCCAGAAACAAAATAATGGTATGTATTGAGACTGTGATAGCCCCTGAAAGTTTCCCTAGTGTAATGGCATTCCCTCAATGAGTCACTCAAATATATTGAACTGACTGACAGAGGAAGACTTTCCATGGACTTAAAAAACTTTTCATTTCTTACATGTTCTTCCATAGGGTCAGGTAGGGTATTTAACTTTATAACTTCTGCAAGCTATCTGAAATACTGGCTTGACCTTTTGGAAATAGCTAAGTTAGGCGCACTAACAGCTGTTTGTCTATCCCCTAGTTTAAAAAGGCCCTGCAGATTCCTACCCAACCCAGCCCAGCTGTGCGCTGCCCATTTGTGTTGTCATTGTACTCTCCTGGTTACAATCATCAAATGGTATGACCTGCGAAATCCAACTCATAGGGCTCGGTCTGCATGTCGGTATGCGCTTTACTGACACTTAGGAGGCAGAGGAGTTGTGAGTTTTAATAACTGTCTTTGGGAGGAGGTTATTGCCTGACATTGTGTTACATAATTCAGAACTAACTGTGTTGCAACAAAGCAATCTCCAAATGGCTCTTCCTCATTTGGCAAACAGAATAGCTTATGTACAAGCTTGTGTGATGACATCCGTAACACATACATTTCTCCTGAAATCTAACCCAGAAACCAACCCAGGTGCCAGGTTAAATCTAATACTTGCCAGGGATTAACCAGGTCCCTAACACCCCTAACAAAAGTGATTTAGGGCAAAATCTAAAACTGGAGTGGGGCTCTCCAGGGCCTGGGGGCCCACGTGGTACAGCAATTCAGTAGTTTATGCAACACCCGACTAACACAAAACCATTAAACCATTAAATTATTTTAACCATCCTTATAATAATTTTTATTAAGCAGTTTATTGAGGTGATAAGGATTGTGTGATTAGTCACTTAGCTCAGGATGGCCGTAATTAGTGGACACAAGATCAACAATAGAGTTAGAGAGTCAGGCCTCTTTTATTATATTCTTTTTGATCACCAACATTCTGACAGTATATACACATTGGAAGATTATACAAAAGGATTTTTTTCCTTTAATTCAGAAAAAGTTTCAATAAGAAATGCAGGTAAAAGACATCCTTAAATTTAGTACATTAATTTTATAAGGACAGCTCCGGCATCATGGGTGGATGCCCATGTACATAAACATAGCCATGAATTACGCTGCTGCTATTCTAAATTCAACCCGATACACCACACCAGATAGGCTCTAGAATGCAAAGATTAACTATGTGGAAGATCGAAGTAAGTGTTGATTGGGATCCAAATCTGCTATATTCCCAATTCTACTGCTAAGTGCTAAACCATCTTTTTTTGGGATGCTCCTCATTATTGCATTAGTCCCAGTAACACAGGAAGTAACAGAAGTGTTAGCAGCACAGGTGGTCCAGATTGATACAGAACACTCAGGGCAGAGCAGGTGAGAAGTTTTTCTGAAACCAGAAACACAGAATATGAATATCTGCCCACAAACATACACACCAATAAACAAGCACAAGAAGGATTATGAGACAAAGAAAATCTAAATTTACTCAACTAGCTTTCAACCAGCATTCAACACAGAACAACAAAGGGAACCACTCATGCCATAAGGGCTGTACCATTTCTTTCCAGATAAGATCTTAATTTGTTTTGGGATGCCATGTCTTTCTCTCAAATTCATGGAATTGTTTAGGTCCTTCGTTTTGAATTTTAGTTGGATGTAAACTCTGTGCAACAAAAAACATAGCTTATTGGGGCAGGGAGTTAATTTCTCCATGATTCTGATAAAGACCGTCTTTTTCATACTCCTGGAAACTCAGTGTAACAGTTTAGTATTATTAAATGCGGTAAGATGAAGCTTACTCTTTTCCACCTCTAAGGACTTCTCTGCAGTCATCTGCTGCATGATTACACAGGTGTAGTTTTTGGGCTTGTCATCTGGGAAGCCAATGAGAACAAGCCGGCATACATTTCCAGCCCTTATGGTGACCTTGGCACGGTTCTTGTAGATTGAGTCTGGCTGGATAGTAGGTGAAGTGCCGCCCATCACTATTGGACCGTCTTTGTACTCACAGATAGTATTCTGGGTACTGGAAACCTCATACTTGCAGTCCATCAGCAGATTGTTTTCTTTGGTTATGCAAGAGCGCAGCTCTGTAACTTTCTGTGAAGAAGAGGACCCTGCAATATACCCTCGGTTTAATCGCCTTAGTTTATTTTGATCAGAATAAGTTTAGAATCTGCAGGTAAGGCTCACATTTACATCAGTGGCAGAAGTCTGGTGTCAACAATTCTAGATACTAAAAAAAAACCATACACATATATATATACTTATAGTTGGTTGAATGTCTGCTCCCTTACCTAGCAGACAGAGTGTGAAGAGAAGATACACCCCCATGGCTGTTATCCCAGATGGCATGGTTAAATTTCCTGAATACTGGCAGATATGGGCTACAAAAAAAGCAGGAATTTCGTTTTCAGTTAAGTGTTAAATGCCATTGGTAAAATCTGCAGTAAACATCTAAAAAGTTTGTGGTTTTTTGCAACAAGATACAGATAAAATCTTTGCAATGACAGTAACAGTAAGGTTTGGAATATATCGCGGTTGCATTGACGGACAAATTTTTTCCATCACCCACAAGATTCTTATTTGTTTAGTGGCATGAGGTTTTGTTTAACTTTGCCTAAATGTATTGTATTATCAAAAGTTGCATTTGTTGCTAAATATGCAACTAAAGCAGCTAAACGTTCAATTAAGAAAAGTAGAAAAAACTCCCTAGGCTAGGCATTGTGTAAAGCGATCACACTTTACACATTGGGAACAAGACGGAAGGTTTCTTAGTTAACCAGCTCCAAATAATTTTATTTTAGGAGAACTAGCTAGAAAAATACTCATGTTGATACCACATCAAATCGATACATCATTATTAAGCTTATTTCAGTCAATAAATAAGATTTACTTCTTTCTTTGCGTCAGTTATTCCGACCCACTCACCAGCACACATCTAAAATTCCTAACTAAAAACGTGTCCCTGCTTGTCTGCAATTCACACTATGAAAGATATGTTATTGGATAAATGTTATGAACGTCCACTTTAAAGCCAAAATTGGTTTAATCCGAAAGCCTATTCTCCGGCAAGACAGAACATGCACGAATTTATTTCTCGATACTTAAATATGTTATCTATTTTATTTAGAATACTATTTAGAATAATATTTAATATATGTACTTTTTAACATGGTGCACTGAATTGATAATAATAAACATTCTCACCTTTGGTTCGGTCAAGTGCTCTATTGGGTGGACTGCGCAAATCCATTAAAATCGAATGATTCGGCGGTTTAGTTTTACTTTTTGCCCATGAACTAGAGATTGGGAGGGGGGGGGGGGCTGGTAGGAGGAGGAAGAGGGGTTGGCAAACGTCACTCTGCCGCTACTGAGTTCCAGGCACTGTATCCATTAAATTAACTTCTAACACTGTTACCTCGCAGCAGTAAATACAATCCCTATAATTTTCAAGCCCGAGGAACTGACTGAGACTAAAAATGGGTCTGATGTACGCGAGTGGTCGTTCATGTTCTTTTCAGCTGTTGTTTTACTGCTTGTTGTTTTACTACTTACTACTACCGGGCTCACTACTCAAATTGCCTATGGCCCCGCAAATTACCCAAGATCTAAAAGCGTGGATTAATTTCTCTGCATCCCAATCACCTAAAAAATGTCTAAGCTTGGAAATGCTTCTCAGGTGGTAGAATGCTATTCTGGCAATTTCTTTAGTATGACAGTCAAAAGAAAGATCTGGATCAATTTTAACTCCAAGATCTTTAACCAATACACTCTATTCTATCATCTTTCCATCTAAGTCCAGCACATAATCATTGAGCCTTGTACGGTGTTCTTTTTGGCCAAGGATGATCATTTCTGTTTTTCAGAATTCAACAATAGGAAATTAGAGGACATCCAATCTCTTACATCTTTTGTGCAAAGCTCCAATCTAGCCAACAGAAAATCCTCACCCGGGCTCCCTGACATATTTTTTTCATTCTCAGAAGAGCTACCAGATCTAGAGTTATACTTAATGCCTTGTTATAGATATCTAGCATTTCATCCACTGAGGTAATACTATCGAGAATTCTTTCCTCTGGTAAAACATTTGGCAGCTCTTCGATAAACCTTAGCATCATACTTGGATTAATTGAACAACTCATAAACTGCTTCTGCTCTGGGACCTTGGAATTCGTCAACTGAATAACAAACGTAATATGAAAGTGATCAGAAAGTACTGGGTTGTCCGGAAAAACAGTTAAATTTTCTATATCAACACCAAGACTAATGATCAGATCTAATGTATGGCTGCGACAATGCGTGGGTTCTGCCACATGTTGGACAAACCCAAACGTCTCCAACATAGAGAAAAGATTTTTTAAATGAATCCTCATCACCATCAATGTGAATATTAAAGTCACCAACAGTCAGAACGTTGTCTGCCGTAACTGCTAGGATTGATAAAAAGTCACTAAACTCACGTAAAAAATTCAGTATAAGAACCCAGTGACCTATAGACATTCGCTAATAAAAAGTTTGGTTGTTTGTGAGAGCCATTATTCTGGCTTTTTTATTTTAAGAAAAAAACGTGCAGACATACTATTTCTACAATGATCTACAATTTTCTACAATAATTTCCTCCTACAAAAAATGTTGTCATCTAGGTCACATCTCCATAAACTTCTCTGGAAATGTGGTTTTCAAGAGTGCCCTGTATGGACTATCAATAAAACACCCAGAGGTCTCAAAACAATTCAGTTTTAGGTCATGTGAAATATTATAAAACCATATGGACACTTTCATAGTCAGGGGTCAGATACAATTAGTTTACACAACTGCTTTCATGTTTCACTGAAAAAGGCAAACTGCACTTCTTTCCAAAGCCAAAATAATTTAACACTACCAGGGGAATTTTATTATTAATTGAGTATTGAATTTAGTATTTCTGAAAAATGTTACTAACTGGATTCAATTGTGAAAAAGTATGTTTAACAAGCAAAATGTTATTGTTTAAATTTTTTGTCCAACATAAAGATTGTGTAGAATTGCGGCATGCATTTGGGCTCGTCTTCTGTATTTTGAGTACAGTAAAAGGCAGCCATGTTGAAATGATTAAAATTCCAAAGATTAGTAGTTATGATTTGATCATGCCGCCACTTGATTCAAGTATTTATCTCCAGATAAGGGAGAACATTGAGATCCAAGGGAGCAAGCGGAATTCATTTTCATTTCTCATTCATTAATTTGGCACACATTTCATCAATACAGTACCATAACACAACACAACAAAGAAAAAACTATATTACCATATAATCATTCAAAAAGCTAATTTTTATATAGTCAAGTACAACCACAGTGATCAAATGTTCCCAGAAAGAAAGGGGATCTTTAAGAGTAATATCATAATCCCATGTTTTGTTGTTTGAGTATCAATGACATAGAAGTGTCAAAAACTCATCACTTAAATTGTAAGATTGGGTTCCAACTTAAACTTGATTTGTTCGAATGGTTGAGGATTCTCATTTGATTATAATGTTACTAAGCTATGGTTAATGGTTATGGAGACGCTTTCACTGTACCTCGTAAATGTGGTTTAATTGGTTTATTTTTTCATTTGGATTTCTTGTACGTTTTCCAGGTGATTTTCAAGCACCTGGAATTTCTACCGTGGACGTTACACCATTTTAAATATTTGCAATAGAATAGGCTACGTTGTAAAAGATTAACGAATACGAGGACATACTTTCAAAATTGGCGAATGTTGGTACTTTAATGACAGACAGCAGAAAAATTCAAAGTGTCTCGTTCTCGAATATGTTCTTAGAATCGTGTAGAATCTGTGTTTTTGAACGGTGTTTTTTTTGGTCCACGTCACACAAACATGTAATGTCTAGAGTAAAAATCGATCCAATGTGATTAAAAATAATAATAATAAAATCCCATTACTGGAGTTATATTTCAGTGTTACGATTATGACACGATCGCATAAAAGGTTTTTAAAAGAACTTCAAAGCCAGTTTAACATTTAAAAAACTTTTCATTACGTTTTCCGATTAATGATGTTAATTTTCTCCGACGCTCAGGCAAAGCCAATTTTAATACAGATAGAATCGTTCACCTCCTAACAACGTTGAAGGTGGTACACTGCTCTCATAACGATACAAACTGAACCGAGTGTATTTAAAATATATATTTAAAAAGTTCAGATTCTTACAGATAGACCATTTGCAAGGATAAATGTAGGTCAGCTATACAAATTTATACAATTCATCACTGCCATAATTATTGAAGTAAACTCACCATATACTGTATTTTCTTTTCAGTACAGCTAAACAGCCACAGCGTTGTATTCCACCTATAGGAGCTTTTATGACATCCCATTCTGAATCCATAGGCATTAATATCGAGTTGGTCCCCCCTTTGCAGCTATAAAAGCTTCCACACTTCTGGGAAGGCTTTCTACAAGATTTTGAAGTGTGTCTGTTGGAATTTTTGCCCATTCCTCAAGAAGAGCATTTGTAAGGTCAGACACTGATGTTGGACGAGAGGGCCTGGCTCGTAATCTCCATTCTAGTTCATCCCAAAGGTGTTCGATAGGGTTGAGGTCAGGGATCTGTCCAGGCCAGTCAAGTTCTTCCACACCAAACTCATCCAACCATGCCTTTATGGAAATGCTTTGTGCACTGGGGTACAGCCATGCTGGAACAGAAAAGGGCCTTCCCTAAACTGTTACCACAAAGTTGGAAGCATAGAGTTTTCCTAAATGTTTTGGTAAGCTGAGGCATTTACATTTCCCTTCAGTGGAACTAAGAGGCTTAGGCCAACCCCAGAAAAACAACCCCATAGCATTATCACTCCTCCACCAAACTTTTTAGTTGGCACAATGCAGTCAGGCAGGAAACGTTCTCCTGACATTCGCCAAACCCAGATTCGTCCATCAGACTGCCAGATAGAGAAGCATGATTAGTCACTCCACATAACATGTTTCCACTGGTCCAGAGTCCAGTGGCGACGTGCTTTACACCACTCCATCTGATGCTTGGCATTGTGGTTGGTGATGTAAGGCTTGCATACAGCTGCTAGACCATGGAAACCCATGCCATGAAGCTCCCAGCGTACAGTTTTTGTGCTGATGTTAATGCCAGTGGAGGTTTGGAACTCTGCAGTTATTGAGTCAGCGGAGTGTTGGCGACTTTTACGCACTATGCCCCTCAGCACTCAGTGACCCCGCTTTGTAACTTTACGTTGTCTGCCACTTCGTGGCTGAGTTGCTGTGGTTCCTAAACCTTTGCAATAATACCACTTACAGTTGACCGTGGAGGGAAGAAATTTCACGCACTGACTTGTTGCAACTGTGGCATCCTATTACAAGCTCGAATTCAGTGAGCTCTTTAGAATTCTTTCATAAATGTTTGTAAAGGCAGACTGTGTGGCTAGGTACTTGATTTTATACACTTGTGGTAATGGGACTGAATGAAACACCTGAATTCAATGATTAAGAGGTGTGGCCCAATACTTTTATCCATATAGTGAAAAAAAGTAAACTAGCCCAAAAAACCATGAGACCACTGAGCCCAAAAAGTAGCAACCAGCGAATATAAATATTTTCTGCGGCTGTCTTTTTAAAGTAGCCCTGGGGAAACCGCGGACCTGGCAACTCTGCTTGGGGGGTTGATAACAGAAGGGTCACACTATATTTGTGAAAATGTTACTAACCATGTACTGTGTTGAGCAGAGGCGGCATATGCAGCTTATTCGTCCGCTGTTGCTTCTTTTAGAATACAAAGCGAGGGCTGAATTGAACCTATATCAGAGCATTCAATCTGCCGATCCACTTCACTGAAAATCCATACTGGAATCATACACTGTCGTTTAATTTCAAATAGTCATTATGACCATTATTACATCATGAAACAAATGCTGGTTACTTAGGTAACAAACACGTAACCCATACTGTAGCAACATTCCATGACGTTAGATCTGAAATTCATGTTTGGATGGTACAACAACTAGCAAGCTATGATTGTGGTCTAGTTGTTAGCGTCCGTGCACCACCGTTCCCCATAATTAACTTTCCCGGTTTCAATAGAAATAGACCAGAATTAAAGGAACATGAACAATTTCCAAACGAACATTAAACTGCACACGAAATCAATTTACTACACCTTTACTGTCAAAACAAACTTTTGCAGAGCTAGTAATAACCTAATGATAATATTAAAAGCGTGGTATGCCACGCCGCTTACGACTTAATTAACGATAATATATTTCAATGGTCCATGGTCCTAATCTCACCAAATTCACTCACAAATTTCACTCATTTTACCATGATATGTCCCCTCCTTATAACTTTTTAACCCCTGACCCAAAATGGAAATGCTTTTGTGTATATGTCCATCATGGTAAAATGAGTGAAATTTGTGTGTGAATTTGGTGAGATTAGGACCATCTTGTGAAAAGTTACGGGGGGCTATTCCGCCAAACTGTGCTGCCAGAATGTGTCCACCCCTTTACATTTTTTAATTATTATTTTTTATTATTAAACCCAAGTAAAATTCATTAGTCTGGTTATTGTGAAATGATTATTTTAATACACGTGTGAGTTTTGTGATCTCTAGCTGTTATTAGCCTACAGTTAAGTAGCCCATGAATGTACAGTTTACATTCATGTGTGTTTACAACGGCTACGTTACACGGTATTGTTGTATATTATGAAGGCCAGCATATGCTTCTATTGCTAAAATATCTAAAAAGTTTTATTTTTTGCCTTTGAAACGACTTAAACATACTTAAAAGTTTAACAGAACATCAAAGCGTAGACAGTGCGCTGTTGTGTCAGGTAGGACGCAAAACTCGTGTACTCATAAACGTCGTTGTTTATTAAGTGTCAGACCAAGACACTAACACGTGCGTCTTTTCTTTAACCAT
>JAOVYW010073817.1:0-19363 GCA_025775045.1 Hiodon tergisus
AAAATCTTGTATCTCAATTGTTTTGTGGCTTTTACACAGCTAATTACGTATGTTATCGTGCTAATATATCACACAGGCCCATTTTTTGTATTATGTACTATTTCGGACGGAAGTAAAACTTGGAGTAATAAATTAGGTTAATCACTTCTTTGGTTAAATTAAATTATTTCATTATTTTTCACACTGATTACTAACCACAACATCTATAAGAGGTAGGCTTTTTGCCATTCTTATAAAAGGATACATCTTTGCCCCCCTCATATTAAGATTGAAACCATTTTGGCCAGAATGAGCACTATATAAGTCAGTTCTATCCTTTAGTTAAGAGTGACAGTGTAACACTGAGTAACTTACTACTCATAAGTTGAACAGACAACTGATGTCTGTTCTGCAGACAACTCATGCAGAAAGTCTTATAAAGCCAGAATGCTCAAAATGCTGGTTCGACATGTTTCAATACTGCTCCAGTCAAATGTATTTTGCAATCAGACCAAGGTGACAGGGACACTTTACAATCTATACATCTAATTTATACATTATAATAATAATAACTAAACTGGTAGGAAGCCTTAAGTGTGAAAATTGAGGAGTACTAATACATACAATGGGTTAAGTCATCACAAAAAAATGTATCTCCCAGGACTCTGACATTCTTTAGCTTCTGTAATTATGCCTGAAAGAAAAAGCTTAATAATATCTACATAAGGCTCCCTGAAGACAAGATTAGGAGAGTTCGCCAGACATTGCTTTGGGTGACATCTGTGTGGACTACTGCAGAGAATCTGATTCAATCGGATAGCGCAAAAGTCCACTTCCTGTGTTAAGTGTGCACTTTTCACTCTGCCACTCTTGTTCCCGGAGACCTGAGATACACAGGGTCTTGTTATAAAGTTGTGTTTCTACAGCCGTGTTTTTCTTGCGTATGCTAACTGTACTTATATGGACTAACCATCTAACAAAATATAGCACCATTAAACGCTGATTTGCATTTGTGTGATGGTTCTGGCATGACACAGCTAACTATTCTTGCATGCATGATGGTCAAGGCAGGATTTGCCAATCTTAACACGGCTGATTTAGTACTTTTCAATACTGTTTTTTTTATGCCTGGGTGGTGAATTTTGTGGGATCCCCAAGGACCAGTTCCAGAGACCTCAGAGTTGAAGGAGAGTAAAGTAGTGTGTATGTGTCTAGTGCAGTCTGTTTGTGAGGTTAATCAGTGTTACGGCTAAAAAGTGAGGATAGAGAATGTTTTTGCTCTGATGGCAGTGGGGGGGCTGACTCACCTGTCCAACCAGCCAGGCATCTGCAGTACCCGGTGGCAGGGTGACACCCGTCTGCGTGGCTGCAATCACAGCGCTCCCGGCAGTCCATCCCGTAGGTGCCGTCCTGGAACCAATGGCAGAGGTCAGCGTTCAGTAGGATAGGCTGGGATTACTCAATTCAAACATTTCTGTTCTGCTCCAGCCTGGTCCAAGTAATGTCTTATACAAGGTCACTGTTATTATTGTTCCATATTATTATAGAATAGTTCAATGAATCTAGCTCTTATCTAAAAAATATAATCCACTGGACCATAACCACTGGATCAGTTTGATTAGCCTATATAACTTCTCATGTGACCTACTTAGTAAGAAAGCTCCTTATTCAATTCTTTTTTACTCACCAGTTGTGCTTAAGAGGAATTCCCTATATGATTATTTTAGCATTTAACGTTAAAGACAAATTTCACTTGTAGGCTTGCCTGTTTTAAGTTATTCAGGAATTTTAGGAATTCTGGTCTATAATGTTCATTTCAAATTTGGTTTCCATCATTTCAGTTATTTCTTTATTCGTCTCATTTTGGGAATTATCATGTCACAAATGATGCACTTTGGCTTTTCAATATTTGGGTCTGAAAAAACTTTTGTTCTCTGACTTTCTAATCCTAAAGCCTTTAGATAGAAACAGATTAACTGAGTAATTAAGCACAGCTAAGGATCAAAGCCATATTGACTGTTGCTAATCTGAACATGCATGTGATTGTTTCATATTAAACAATGGCTTCTTTATAGTATGGGGGAGGGTTATGGCATGGATGGACCAGAATGGCTCTCGTGCCGGGCCCGTACCTGGCAGTGCAGGTCACACTTCTCTCCCTTCCACCCCGGTGCACAGGTGCACAGGCCGTTGAGGGCGTCGCAGGCCCCACCGTTGCCACACCTGCAGGTGACATTGCAGCCCAGGCCCCAGGTGCCACTCGGGCAGTTGATGGAGCATTCAACGCCGTGCCAACCTGAGGATTGAAAACCCACATCTGTCCAGGACTCTGGGCTGTAACGCGCTGGCACAGATCAGGATCCTAGGCAACGAGCATCGAGGCACGCTCACACACAAATCCTCAATGTAGAGAAATCATTTATATGTAAAATATAATATCTCGTTTGTGAAATATTTCGCCAAGAAGGATTTAACTTGAATTTAGAATTAAAAATATCTAAATTTCTCTTTTTCATGATTGGAGGGACAAGTAAAAGCTCTGTCTATATTAGTATAACACAAATGTTTTCCAATCAATATAGAAGACAGAATTCTATAGCTTCAGCCACAGCAAACGGAAACACAACTACAACTATTTCTTTCCATTTTAAAAGCATTGCTTTGCAGAATGATTTGAATAGGGGAAGCCTGCCTAACATGCCTTCCTCGTTAAACAAGCTGAGTGTAAGCGGGTCTGGCGCCGGCGGCGTACCTGCCCTGCAGGTGCAGGACCCATCAACAGGCGAGCAGGAGGCAGCATTTTTGCAGCTGCAGGTGGAGGAGCAGTTGACGCCGTGGGTCCCGGACGGGCAGGGCGTAGAGCAGTCGGGCCCCTGGAGGAGACATTGTGAATGCTAGTGTTACAGCGGTTCTCAACATTACTCAGAATGTGCTTTCATTCAAAGTGCCTAACTGTTCTGAATTGAGTAGAGATCCGACAGAGAGGACAATATGCATTAGCGATGAACAGCACTTCAACAGGAGATCATCATGCATAAATAGCTGTTAGCTCTAATGACCTCACTTGTATTAAGTGGTTAAAGTGAACCTGGCTTTCTTCAATAAGTATCCAGCTCTATAATTGGACAAATGTAGAAATGTAGGCTGCATAAGTGGCTTTAGAGAAAAACAGCTGCTAAGCAACTAATAATGTAATATGCTTATGATACCACTGACTGACGGCAGTTACTACTGTTAGCGGTAACAGCACTCAGCGACCAGTCAGTCCTGTCCACTCACCTTAAACCCGGGGGCACAGATACACTCCCCTGTTACACTGTGGCAATCAGCCCCATTCTGGCACTGGCACACCTGCTGGCAGAACTCCCCGAAGAACCCGGGAGCGCAGGTCTCGTTGCAGTAGAGCCCCGACCAGCCTGGCAGGCAGGAGCACTCCCCAGACATGGGATGGCAGCTGGGGGACGGAAAAAGAGGGGACACAAAGTCATTTCAGGTCATCTGCCCCAGAGGGCCTTGTTTACTGTTTCAGTTGTGCTGAGCCCCACACAAGTGGATTTTGCAGTGATGAATGCCCTATACCTATCTATTTCTCTCACATACACTCAAATAAACACACTGCTATATTGTCCCACATTTGATAGCATCAAGAAGACTAGAAATACAAGAAAAATGACATAGAGTGGGCTCATTAATGAATTTTAATTCAAAAAGCTCTAAATGTTTCTGGTTTTGCTTTAGATATCTGTGTTGGATTATTTTTGTTTGTTTTCTTGGCTAACATATTTCAGACATATGCTGTTTTAGAAATGGGAAACTATAGCAATCCCACAAAGTGACATATCTGGACAGCTTGGAACAGTGCAGGGTGTGATTGCCAGCACAGCTCTAAACAGTCAGTGGAAGGCAACGGTCAACACCTTATTCATTTATAAGAAACATATTTCTGGAACGAGATTTGGAGACTGATAGGCAACAGAAAAGAGCTTGGCTTAAATCAAAACAAATCAGATGTGGTAAAATGAATTTTTGCTTTGCTCGTACAAATACAACTCTCACGCGCATTCTGCAGTTACTGATAGAAATCAGTCGTGTGAAAGCAATTCTTTCAGTCCTTTAGACACTTTAGACAGATCCAAAATCAAACAGGGGAAAACTGAGAAGATGTATGAAAAAAATAAAGTTATGAAGTTATGAACGTATTTTCTTCCAGCATTTCACAAACCTCACAATTAATCTCAGCGCTGACTTGAATGGAGATGGTGCTGGCATCATCCCTACAAATATACGTGCACTCTTCCGAATCAATCACTTCCCCTTTTTTGGACTGTATAGCAGTGTCGACAAACAAAGTAAAGCCACAAGTCACTCTCACTTCCATTTAAAACACAATCCATTGTGTGTTTGTTTGTGTTTGTGCGTCTGTCTCCTGTCCCACAATGGACAGGTGTAACCCACTTAATACCCTATGTCTACCAGGTTGGGTTCTTGTGCAATACAACCCTGAATTGGATAAAGGAAAAGGAAAATCAAAAGATTGAAGCCCAAGGAATATTACCTGTGACTATTAACCAACTGAGAAAAGTAGTTGATTGCAGATAAAAAGATTGCTATTTTTGAGCAATATTAATCTTCTGGAGGTTTATCTAAATTCGGTGAAAGTCAGGGGGCGGGAGTCAAAGTGACAGACAGGAGAGGGGTTTAATGAGCATGTGTCAAAACGACCCGGCTGGTGCCCGGGGGAGGGGCAGCTGCCTCCACCTGAAACAGCAGTCCCATTGAAGCGGAGTGTTGCAGCTGTTCAGATATGTAACACATGCCTCTGTCAGCTGCGCCGCCCTGTCTGATCCTTAGGGTACAGCACAATAGCCTGCTATCCAAACTCAACGCCCAATAACCGCAGACACAAACCAGAGTCTCCATCCAGGTGACATGCCCTGTCATACAGCCTCACTCACTCTCAGAGACATGTAATAGTAATCATCATCAATCAGAGCCCCATCATTTTACCTGTATAATTATAGTATACTTCATTTACCATCCAATACATATTCATGTAATTCATAATTCATAATTCACGCTGTTGCTCGAAGTGCTAGCACATTCTCAGTAAAGTTATTGGTATTTTCACACTTTGTTTTTAGTTTCAGGAACTTTCAGGAACTATATATATTTTTTAATTTCTTGGGGGGTTTTTGCCACTACACCCTGGAATTTTTTAAAACTTCTTTTTAGTGTGATTCTCCTTTTCTGTTTTCTTGGCATCATGTTTTTTCTTTACTTTATTTTAATAGACTATATAGATATATATATAGCATTAGGAATTTTACAAAATCTCCCATAATTCATCCCTTGTAAAATTAGATGCTGACAGACCATTTGTGGTCATCTTTCAAGACCGCATGCAATCACGTTGTTCTAAACCTACCAACATCTGGAATGAACCATCTGAAGTGAAACTCAGCACAGCACCCTTATGTCTCTCTGACTTCTGTCATTAGAGCTATATATTTACAAACATCATGCTAAACCTTGCTTCAGTGGCAGAGATAAATAGCTGGTACATAATAATATGAAGTAGAATTATATATATACACAGATTTCTTGATCTTTAGAAAGAGAAAATGACCTTGTATACAATAAGAGTCAAAATAGACAAAAGATTAAACATTACAAATCAAGTAATGATCTAAAACAATGCAGACACATGCCCTGCGTGACCTGGGGGATAGCAGAGAGGCACTTAGACATTGTTCCTGATATTAATTAGTCAGCGGGCAGATAACAGCAAACCATGTCAATGTAAACATCGAAAGGCATTGTTTGGTATCAGAGCGAGAGGCAGATCAGCTTAGTTACATTCACTTTTACATTCACTTCCTCAAAATTTTACGTCACTGCGCCAAATGCCTTGGCAACACACAATAACGTCTGCCATGCCTATAAAGTCACCCTTGAATGTACAGTCATGACTTATCCTGCCATGGCTGCAGCCAGCAGGGTTGGAGTCGGGCGAAAGAGGCGCACCTGTGAGTGTTGCGGGCGTGGCAGGGGCACTTCCTGTCGCACTTGAGGCCGTAGACCCCCTCGGCACAGAGTCGCACCTCACAGAGCTCCCCAGCGTAGCCCGGCTCGCACTGGCACGCCCCGCTGATGTGGTAGCATTTGGCGCCGTTCTCGCAGCGGCACGCCTGGCTACAGGCCACGCCGAAGGTGCCCACTGGGCATTCATCCTGGCACCTGCGGGGGGGAAACAGCACTTTTTTGTACTGTGACCAAAAGAACAATTATAGAGTACCAGTCATTCATTAAACTGCACTTTAACTACAGTGTTTAAAATCCCACCCTAAATGTGTACAATTGCGAGTGCAGGAAAGACAGGAGATTACCTCAGTTCGGAGCAAACTTGCCGGTTTGAAACCAAACGCCAGTGACTCTCTGATCACAGATACTAAAACACTTCATCTCTCGAGTTGTACGTTGTGTTACAACAAGACGTAATAAGAGTGTACTGAAATAGCAGATGGCGAGTGACTGACTGTTAAAGAGGTAAACGGAGGGGGGTGGACTAGTGAGGTGCTCGGCTGGTGGCTTTGGCTTAACTTGACACTGCAGATGAAGCGGTTACACTGGCATATGCTGTAGCGGTAATTAAAGAAGCTGTCTCGGTTTCACATCATAGTGGTGGAAATGAATGGCAAAACAGTATTTATTTGGCTTAACACAGGGTACGTTGGCGATATAAACTTTACCTATTTATAGAGTCAGTAATGTATTTAACCCTTATTTGTTCGGCCCGTGTTCGAGAGTACAGCATTACCATCTCACCAACAACATGAGCCCACAACCCTCGACTTTTACAATTTTTAATAACGAACCTCTACTCCACACTGCCTTGCTCTGAAAATACCATATTTATTCATATTTAAAGTGTAATTATATTCATTGATTAGTGGTTTTGTTTAAATCTTAATGTAGAAATTCCATACATAACAAATGATCAGTCCTTTTGCCATAAACGTCAGAGGAAATTTTATCAGTACATGTTGCTTACTACAACAAGAAGGCTTTGTAAAAATTCTTGATAAAAAAGTATAGGTTATTACTTTCCTCAAGCATCTCTTTAACGTTCCTCAAACACTTCTTGCACACTTGGACACTTCTTGGGACTAAGAGACCCCTGCATGGCTTTACAGCCTGTTGAAAGGCCATTCTCTCCGAGGGCCATGTAAACAACTCTCTGCGCTCACAGTCTGGGGGGGCCTGCTATGGGCCAAATGTGCTCCATTAGGAAATTGGCTCATTATGACTAATACGCTGCCAGGTCCTGGTACCACAAAGATATGTTAATCGTTATCATTTGTTTGCCGAGCAGATACGTGTGACCCAGGGAAGTAAGTTTTTGAACATGACACAGATGGGCTGTTGTCAGAAGTAACGTGGTGTATCCTACTTGAAGGTACTCCTTCAGTGGATGTGCACACTGTTTCAGGCCTTCATCACACCTTTAAAATGCAGCCTTCTGACTTTACCTGGGTACTTGCTGCTACACATTTATGAATATAAAACAAACTGAAACAAAAGGTGTTCCCCTTAACTGGTCAAATGCTATTGATTTAATAAATTCACTGAATTGAGCCCTAGCTTAAGATAATTTTAGCCAAACGATCTTACGGAGTTACCGTATTAAGTGTCACGATTTTCAAGCAGTGAAACAAATGCCGCGTGTCTAGCAAGTTCTACGAAATCTCCTGGCTTGTGCTTGTTCTTAGAATCTTCTGACGATTCTTTAACGCACTATAACTCGTAACTACTTTGTCGTATACCATTGTTGGTGAAACACTGCTCTGCCCCCATCACAGCTGTAATGACCAGGTATATTAAACTTATCCAATTTCTTCAGTTTATGCGCTCCCCAAGCCCCACTGCACAAGCCTTGCCTTGACTGTTTTCCAGCCCAGAGGGTGTGGTGAAGCACAGCAGCTTGGTTCCCCCAATGGCAGCCATGACGTCTGGCTTCCCAAAAGCCCTTATTAACTCATAAAAATGCACTTGTATTGCTATTCCTGTAGGTTCACTGGCTGGCTAAGTATATGGTGCGCTCTCTCTGATACTGTACTGTAATTACGGGCTCATTCTCCCGAAACCAGCCATGCTCAAATCCCAAATCCTCGGTCTCCGTTGGGAGTCACTGATCTGTAGCTTGGTTCTAAACATCACTGCTTCTACTTTTCAAAAGTACTCTCTTAAATTTTCCCATTTTAACTGATCTTTTTTGGCAAACATTTAAAAAATTATACTATGAAAACATCTGAAAGTAGAAGAACCTTGTTAGATGTTGACTGCATAACTGCGTATTTACATGAATCAACATCAGAAAAAAAATTCTGAATTTAATGACTGCACAATCATCTTTGATTGGCTCTGAAAGCAACAATGAGATAATGTTCATTTAAAGTCTTTTCATTGGAATTTATTAAAAAGTCTAAGAAAAGCAGATTTAACTTGACGTATCAGAAAAGGGAACACAAACAACCAATACCATGGTACAGTAGAAAATTTGATCTAAAAGGTTCTCGTGGAGCCCGCAGCTTCCCAGAGCATTCCAGTCTCCCACTGGCTGGTGCACAGCAGACAACCCACCAGCTACGAGGAACGCATCCTCTGGCTGGGACCTGGACCTGCTCCATGCTTTGGTGGTCAGATTCTCACCCCAAGATACTTCCACACATTTCCTCTTCCTCTTCTAGACTGCTTACAGCTGTTATTTGGGCACTGCAGATGAGGGGATGGGTAGACATCCCTGTTATCCCTGGCTTTAAATGCATTACTAACATTGGTAATTACTGTAAATTAAATTAAATGTTCACAGAAACCTGGTGGGACTCATGCGTCGGTCATTTTTTTAGAACATTGAGCTGTTAATGAAGGGGGGGAAAATAAACAGCATATAGATAGTCATAAAACGGCTGGCCCTCATACTATTTATTAACTTTTTGTCTTGAGGATAGTTCATAATTTCATTATGGATAGCTGAACAGGAAATCTGGAAATCCCATAAACAATAATTGTGTTCAGGTGGCGGGAGATAGCACTCTGGAAGAGTAAGTTCACCAGCAGGGGGTTGTCTGATGACGGTTCAACCGTTCTCAAATCCTCAGCGACGAAGGCTTCAGATTGGTCTAGCCTTGGACTACTCAACGCAGCAGTGTCCCCACACAAGCAATCAGATGTGGGAAAAGACAATAACGTTCTAATTTTGGATCAGGGGCTCCTCCCCATGCTGTGTTTACGGTGCAGCTCTCCGTTCATTCCCAAATGACAGGACTGTGGCCCAGAACTAAAGAGGTCGGGGGTAGTGGAGTCAGCAGCAGAGTGGTTTCTAAGGCCGGGACACAGATATTTCCCGACAATTCAGAAAAATGCAACCCAGGAAAAAATGAATGGAGATGAATTGAAAAGAAAGAACCCCCCTTGTGGACCATGGTCCACGTTTGAATCTTGCTGTCAAATGAGGATCGTCATTATTCACAATGGTTTCCTTCCAGTTGTCCATTCATGAACAGGAAGAGGGTCTCCTCCTGACTCAATTCAAACCTTTGTTTAAGTTTGCAAACATTTGCCTCGCTCCAGTTGGTGTTTGTAATAGTGTAGTTCCTCATATCTCCTCAATGCGCAAGGAGCACTGTAATGGCCACTACATCCCAGAGGTGGCCAAAGCAAGCGCTGTTTATAAAGCGGAAGCATATATGGGATTCAAATCTGTGACATGACTGCTCATCTGGCAATTCTGTCATGTTTTTCATGGTACCTCTCTATAAACATTTCCTGATAACCATTCTAGTGCTGACTGCGGAACAAAGATGAGCATGAGGGACAGAGGCACGAGGACCTCCCTTTGTGCTAATGTACCAAGGAACCTGGATTCCCTTCGATGCCAAAAACCACTAAAATTAATGTGCGACGGCATCACCAGCGCAACCTCTGAATTCCCAACACAGAGAGAACCAGATCCCTGTTACAGCTAGGGAAGATGCACACATTTTTCCTAATAACAAAGAACCCAATGCTACAAAAAAAACTTTTAGTTTTTTTTAGTTCAGTAAATAAGACAAATGCATTTTTACATAGTTCCTTTTAAATACTACAGACAGTTAAGGGAACTGGAGAAAAGGGTGATATAATGGAAAAGGGACAATAATCTGGTTATTATTTACGGCCCCAATTAAGAACAGTTGGCTTGACGGTTTAATTACTGTTTGCTCATCCTTCCCCCAGTGACCTTGTTGTTGATTCAGAGGAAATCGATGGCCTGGTCTGGTTTTCACTTTAGTATGTTTGGCTAGTTCCACTGAAGGAATTTGGCCACAGGCCAGCAGTGCCTTGCTTTCCATGATTTGGTCATTACTAAATCTCAACCACATACACTATTATTATTATTTTTATTATTATTATTATTATTATTATTATTAATATTATTATTGTTATTATTACTGTTGTGGTTGTTATTATGATTAGTGTCATTACTAAATCTCAACCACATACACTATTATTATTATTATTTTTATTTATTTATTATTTATTTATTATTATTATTATTATTGTTATTATTACTGTTGTGGTTGTTATTATGATTAGTGTTTAGCTTTGGGGCTTTTCTGTTGAAGTTGTAATCATATCACCCCATTTACTTAGCTGATTATTTAAACAATCCGTTTTATATGTAACCCATAAATTTCCCAGGGAGCCATGTACCTAGATGTTACTCGGAGACCCAAATTAAGTTTACTGATATAAGCTCTGAGAAAACGCACAGCTCCAGACAACACGATTCTTCCCAGGGCCCTTAGCGGTTCCACGCAATGCGACCGAACCGCGGCTGTGGCCATGAGTCAGGCCGGGAAATGCAGCCCTGCCCAGCCCTGCCCAGCCCTGCCCAGCCCTGCCCGGTTCAACCCCCTTTCCCATGGTGCCACGTGTCCCTGTGGAGAAAGAGTCCCAGCCCAGGCCTCCTGTACCTCTCTCCTGTGTACCCTGGGCCACACAGGCACTGTCCCGAGGACGACACGCAGATGCCCCCGTTGTGACACTGGCACTCTTGAGAGCAGTTCCTCCCGAATCGGCCTTCTGGGCAGGGTTGTCCACACACCATCCCCTGCACAGACACAACACCAATACAGGTTGCCTCACTGTTAAAGGTCTTCACACGTGAATGTCCTTACAAACACTAGAGGCAAGCAGGGCTGACTATATACTACTGGTGTGCTTGCATTTACACTTATTCAGTTGGCAGATGCTTGTGTCGAGAGTAACTTACATAGCCATGGTGCATACAATGAAATGGGTGAAACGATACAGCTGATAACATATATGATATGAGAGTGCTCCAACTAACATGTCAAACAGCCATGAAAGCTCATACATTCAATGCGGGTAAATAAAACCCTAGAGAATTCTGGGGGATAAGGAGACCCACCATCCATCCCGGTGGGCAGGCGCACTCCCCGGTGACATGGTGGCACACGCCCCCGTTCTGGCAGGGGCATCGCTCCTCGCACTGCCGCCCGTGTTTCCCCGGCGGGCACAGGTCTTCGCAACTGCAGGGGAACAGGCGCAGATGGGGCACGGGCCATCAGAACCGTCAAAACCTGGCCGGTTCAGACCAAACCCACAGCGAACCGTTTCTGTAATCCTCTGAAATCCTCTGAAATCCCCCTAAGGCTAGTCTCCAGAGTAAAATGTACTAATAGCGGGGGGGAAAAACACGTATCTAATTCTTTCAAAAACTGTTTTCAAAGACAAATAAACATTATAAATGACAAACTTCTCCGAAAAAGTTTTAATATTTCTTTACAAAATACAAGTATTTTTTGACATTACTAATAATTAAGGTCTCTTAAGAGCTCTCTAATCATAGCAGAACATAGCAAACCATTTTTACCAAGAAAGATTAGAAAATAACTAATATAGATATCTATCTCTCCATAAAACATGTAAATATATGTCAATCTCACCTCCCAAAAGGTATATAACCGTGATAAGAGAATGGTGTATCTCTGTAAAGCACTCCCTGGGTGTCTGGGGTTGCGGGATTGACTCACAAGGCTCCGGTGTAGCCGGGTGGACACTTGCACTCCCCGGTGACCGGGTCGCAGGCGGCTCCGTTCTGACACTGGCACTTCTGCTGGCAGCCGTTGCCGTAGGTGCCCGCCTCGCAGTGCTCTTCACAGCGCCAGCCACGGTACCCGGTGGTGCAGACGCAGGCGCCCGTGATGGGGTTGCACAGCGCCCCATTCCTGCACTGGCAGCGGTTGCTGCAGTGGGGCCCCCAGTGGTGGCTGTCACACACTGCAGGCGCGGAAAGTAGGGGGGGCGTCAGAAGTGAAAATGGCACATTAAGAGACATTTGAGTTAGATCTCCTACTAAGAAAAGCAGCGTTGGATAGGTGTCCTGTAATACTTTCCGGTGTAGATCTGAAGCAACTTATCATATACTGGGTATTGTCTTACGGTTAACTTTGACCTTGTCAACCAATACCTGGCAACCATGATCCATAAGGACCCAATGCCCAGCAGTGGAATTTACAATCTTTACAATACAAGCATTTACCAATTTTTCTACGATGTGATAACAAGATAAGGTTAAATCCTTAAAGGCCTGGTTTCTCTATGATGAACAATGAAGTGTTATAGAGATAACAGTTAATGGAGTACTGGGTGATTATCTCAGTGCTCATTAGACTCTTCGTAGACCTGTGAATATTTTTTAGTTTTGCAACGGTTCTCCACACCAGATCCCGTATGTGCAGGATCGTGTTACACATGTCATCACGAATCTCCCTTGACCTTCAGTCGATTTATGACGGAGGTTTCTCTCCCTCGCGACTCGATGCCTTGTAAATTCGTTAACCCAGAATGTCTCCAACCACAAGTTTATTCTAAATGCCTTTCATGTTCGATAAAACGCTTTTCTTTTCCACAGGGGGGTAGCTGCCCTCGTGCTCCAAATGGCTGGCAATTACATAGGGAAAGTTTTTTGGGGAAAAGGGTTTACGTTCAGAAACCATGCATTACATGGTGTAAACTGAGGTTTACTCTTTTTAACCATCTGATACTCTGTGATTGGGACAAACCACATGGATTCTGGCAGCCCAGTGCAATCAGCAGGTTTACAAACACAGTACCTTGCCTTCGGTGGCCGGTGAATGGACACGTCTCGCAACTCTACAACTTCAACCTCAGTTCATACCTGAACAGGTAAGTAAGCACCCCGTTTACACCTGGACAGTTACAGCAGGTAGGGGTTTCGCATGCTTTACGCCAAGTTGTCAGTGCCCCGCCAGTGCCTTGACCAAGCTAAGAAAAGACAATTATCAATGTTGTCAACACTATTTGTCAAATACATTTTCTCTAAGACTAGGATATATTTAGTTAGTCGTGCCCTCCCGTTCATTCCACAGGTGGGTGACTGCAAAACAGAGTGTTTACTAGCTGTCAACATCCATTGTTATTAAGCAACAGAGGGTAACGTGATGTGGGACAGGTACTGGGTACAGGGTATGAAAAGCAGTGACAGGCAACAGATCAGGGTTGAAAACCCTTTACAAATCCTCTTAACTGATTGAAAAAATTTACTATAACATCCTGTAACATATTAAATACAGTTCATTTAATTTAACCCTAACCCTAACATTTAATATTTTAATGTATGGAATTTATAGCAATATCTATCACTATTATACCAGCTAAATCCCAAATTCATCATTTTCTTGACTATAGAATAAAATTCTCGTCTATACTGACATAAAAAACTACTTTTTTACTGCACTTTTTTACTGCACTACTTTGAATGCAAAAAAAACTTAACCCATACATCAAACCAAAGTCTGGTGAGAGGGTGTGTGCTAAGTAAAGAGGGTGTGTGCTAAGCAAGGAGGGTGTGTGCGCTGTTTCTCTCCATGTGTGGCACAGTGTTAAGCATGGGCTTCACGACCCAGAGGAGTTACTACTCCCCTGATTACAGCAGAAAGACAACTAATGAGAGGACGTGTTCCTAGGTTACAGCCTGCAAGGGCTCATAAATCGGTTGACGTGATGTTGTGTCATCTGAAGCCCAACAAACTGTCAATTTTTAGGAGCTCTTACCACACCAGACACCTTCAAGGGCCGCTCAGAAGCACAGTGTTTCATTTGCCTTTAAATTCACAGTTCTGCGTAGTGATTTTGGTCACTGTGAAGCGCTTTTCCAATGGAAGAATCTTATCAAATGTTCTGCTGTCAAACCTGCAGCCATGTAAAGGCCAATAGAATCAGTTGGTTCATTCATCAGTATTTGCAAAGAAGCATATATAAAAATATAAATATAAATAATATCATGATCAGGACGTATACTAAGAGAATGTCTGCAACATGCATATAAACTGCCTTTAATTTTATTAATTATATAAAGTAGTTTGGTAATGTATGCTTTCTAGGAAAAGTAATTTACCTTTATATGAACAATGAAGGTTTTATGGATTTTATAAGAAATTATACAAATTCCACATAAGAGCTACCCTACTACTGAATAAATGCATACTACAATTTTACATTGTTGACTATACAAACGCTGTGGTTATGCCAGTTTAAACAAAGCAGTTCAATCATCAACATCGAGTACACAGAATTCAGACTGTTAAGCAATCCGGGTTGCAATAGACTACATTAATCAACAAAATGAGCCTCCATTTTCAACTGGGGATTTTAAAAAAATCAGTTGAATAACCTAGGTGTCACATGCTCTCAACCAAACCTAATCCACTCAATTACTCCAGCTTCACTGACCCATGCTTGCAAGATTAAAGAAAACAGTCCATTCTGACATATTAGACCTCAGACCATCATTTCCAGGCATTTCCTGGAGTGTCAAAAAGGGCCGCGTTTAACGATGTCTCAAAGCCCCATTGCTGTCCACAGTAGAATTAAAGTGATTGCATTAGGCTGGGAAGGGGGCACCGGGCCAGGTGGAGCCAGGAATCCGTTCTGTCACTGAAATCACCCCCTCCGCTTGGCTTTGAGCTCTACAGCATGATCCTCATGTGCAGAGAGAAACGTGCATTCAGGCGCCAGGCCTCCCATAGTGGGGGACTGGGGGCGGGGGGGTAGGGGGACCTAAGAGTTCCATTGAGTCATCTGGGTGGAGACAACAGCTTACCCCTGGCCTGGTAGAGAGTTCAGAGTGTCTCCGCAGGCCAGGAGATGGAGGCCAATAGAACAAACAGCCTGAAACAAACATTCACCCTTTTGTACCTTTGTGAAATGTGACCTAGATTGAATGGACCCAAAAAAACAGGCCCCGGAGGCATCTTGCACTTGGACCAACTGTTCCTTTGTTACCTCCTATAAGCCACAGCTGACCTACGTAAAAGAGAGGCACAATGTGCAGCTGTTCTGCCGATATCAGACAGTATTTTTATTATCCTTTTGATCTGAAACAGCTTTTATTTTTTTAAGGATAGTGACATTACCAATTGACTGGACACATAAACCAGTACAAATTCTTGTCTTCTTAGCTTTATAATATACAAAAATGTTAACATTGATATTCACTTCCTGCTTTAATAAATCTTTAGAAAGCACCTCCTTCAAGCCTCCTAAAGGGCTCTGCTGGTGAAGGTGTTTGTAGGATCACAGACTGAGCACTATAATCTGGATTTCGCTGATTTGCCCATTGTGACCTGGAGAGCACAGCAGCGGCACACATCTGGCAAAGGGCCGTCTGGGCTAGGGTCGGTGGAATTGCCAGGGCTTCCCCCGGCTCTTAGCCAACCAGCTTCTCCTGTCAGCTTCCATGGCGCCGGCAGGCTGGCATTGCCACCGGTACAATCGGTACTGAACCTCTCACAAGGGCTGAAGCCCTCTTCAGTGAAGAGAAATGTAAATGAAATGATTATGTCGCTATCTAACTTCTACGAAGGGACACTTTTCAAAGGTTTTCAAGTTGTTGTTTTTTTTTTTTTTTTTTAAATCAAAACAACCCAGGCAATGCACCTAGCTCAAGAGAGTGACAGCATTGCCCCTCCTTCTGGTCACAAGTCCAGGGACTTAACCTCGACACCACCTGATACCCCTCTCAAGTTTTAATTGGTGTGATCTAAACTAACAACAGGGGTAAGACAGAACTCCACAAAATCCATGCATTTCAGAAGAATACAGAGGGAAGGCATAGTGCCCGTGGCACAACCACACAAAAAACACCCCCAACACCGGTCCACGCCAGGGTGAAGCACATACTACCGAGGATATTGGAGGTCATTAGGAGCTGAGGAATGCTGATTGTGTGCATTTACATCTGTTTCATATAAGCCCTCCCTGTATGTGGTCTGGATCCTTCGTTTAAAAAAAAAGTTTACCGTGGGTGTCATAAATGAAAGGCTCAATGCGAAGGAAAGCTTAGGAGATGGGAGGAGGAGTAGTCATAAATGTAGTGAGCGTAGAAAGGCATTAATCAGAACAAAACTCTACTTGCTAACCATGGGGCTGAACAAGCGTGTCCTTCAGACGGGTAACATGGCTGGGTAGCAGAATCATTGTTGTGGTCTCATAAAAGCTATGGAAGGAAAAATACGGAAAGTAATTTGAGCTGCCAGCTGTTAAGGCCAAGCCGATCCAGACCTTGCTCCATACCCAGGAAGGGGGATTGTTTTTTCTCCTCATCCATTTATTATCGCCCACTCTGACGTACGGAACTCCATACAGAGCAGCAGTGGGCTCATGGGAACTCTACAACTTTCATGTGTTTTCTTGGAATATTGAGCTTTAAGGAGGAAAAAGTACAATCTGCACAGGGTTTGCGTCACTGACTCATAAGTTATCTTTATCTGTGTGTGTGTGTGTGTGTGTGTGTGTGTGTGCGCGTGTGCATGCGCGCGTGTGTGTGTGTGTGTGTGTGTGGTGTCTGTGTGTGTGTGTGTGTGTGTGTGGTGTGCGTGTGTGTGTGCGTGTGTGTTTGGTGTGCGTGTGTGTGTGCGTGTGTGTGTGTGTGTGCGTGTGTGTGTGTGTGTGTGTGTTTCCAGGCAACTTTGGTATGAAAACTGTGATGTAATTCAACTGGTAGGCCACTGCTATGAGTTCAGTAAAAATGCTTTGAAATAATAAAGATAATTAGATTATTCAATTAGCCAATATCTAACACAATATTAACTTTCACTGAGATTAAGACCAATATTTTGATTTGTTATGATCATGTATGTCTTGTCTGTATGCTGCAGTTAACAGTAAGGACTGTCAATGCAATTTCAATAAAACAGAGATCATCTATTCAAGGGGTGAAATAATGTGTTCATCCCATCCCAACAAGAAATTCACAAAGGCCTTTCCCAAAGTAATATTCAGCCATGGTTCATATCCATTATATTTCAGGACCTGTGTGCTGCTACAACCGTGCTTTTGTCACAGTCATCGTGTAAGCTTTGTCACAAATTGTGACACATAACGCTGCGTTGGGCCTCAGCAACAACTGTCCCATGTGGAAGCTGTTTTCCTGTTTGTAAGTGGCACGGGCTTCGACGCAAAGCCACACTTATTAAATACGCACTGAACAGAGTGAGTGTGCGAGACGTGTGAAAAGGAGGCCTTTGCTCTTTGTCTTGGCACCGGCTTCACCACGGTGCCTAATGCTCTTAGCAGGGGAGCATGTACAGAGTCACGCCACGCCGTCTGAGTCTAAACCTGATACAGCTCCCCCAGACATTTATTCTCAGGGAGGATGTCCGATTGTTCCTCACGTCCCGTCATTCCAGACAGGCCTAATGTAGCATAAAATCCAACACAGACCGGCAGGCTCCAAATGAGCTAGCCCATTCCTAACCCATAAACGGCTTGAAACTCTTTACGACAAAGGCGCGGGGCGGATATGAAGTTCCGACTTCAACGCGGAGAAGGTAATAACAGTTTCATTTGAAGGGGCCTGGAGGTTCGGTGAGCTCTGGGATTTCATTTAGAAACCAGATCTTCACAACAGTTGGCGAATGGTGGTGATAATTTGAAAGCGTTTCCCTGCTCAAGCCTGAAATCAACGATGTGGTCACCACCAGCTAGTCGCAGCAATGGCTATCAACATGAGATTAACCAAGTAGTCAAGCTATGACCTGATTCAAGGTCTATAGACACCAATTACGGTCTCTTTTGCGGAGAAAATGTTAACCGTATGGGAGAAAATATAATTTCATGCTCCAGACCACATTTAAACAAAAGGTGTGCTTGGGGGTTATTTCTTACATTCATGTCTTACATTAGCTTTTTTTTTTCTGGGAAAGGAATGTAAGATTTTTCCCCCTTTGACCCAAAACAATACCCAAGACATATTGTTGAAGTTCTTTGACCCGTAAAAGGGAGCTAACAATGAGCCTGGCTATTCAGTCTTGAGGAAATGAAAGTCATATTACTTTGGCCATTGAATGGACCTCCCTCTGAGAGCACTGTGTAGGACTGACAATCATACCCGTGCCTGAGCTCAGACTTATAACCAAAATAAAATAGGCTCCTGTAACCATATTTCTCCATTTTAACACATACATTATGAGCACTATTTCCCAAAGAAAGTCTTTCTCAGAGCAAACAGGGAGACTTCAGAACAGTAGCTTTATGATTCACACTAAGGCAAATTCTTTATGTGTAACAATCTCGGGCCATAGAATGCCCCTTGAAAACATATGCGATAGTGTAACCACTCTATCCTGACTGAAGAAGCAAATAAACCAAAAGAACATGCCAAATAAAAGTGGAAATGTTACTCAAAGTATATCTGGTTCTGCTTTCAGCGAACCTGCATTTACCAGTACAGTGCATTAGCGTATTGTTTGGGTAACAATACTTCCACAAGCAATCAGACACAATGATAATGGTCAGTGCCTGACAAAGAGCTGGGGTTGGCCTGAGGCTCCTCTATTGTTTATTGATCCATGAAGCATGCAGTCGTTTCATATTTACTGCAGCCCGTACACGATGGATATGTGAAACCAAATCGCATGGATACGCCACTATCCAAAGAGCCACCATGACTGGTGAATAATTATCAATAATGACTTGAGAACTCCAGATATTTTCTAGTATCTTCCTTTTTCTCTGGTGCCTTGGAGCTGCCCCCTGAGGCATAGAGCCCACAGGGCACGCATTTCACAAGGAAACTCAATCTGGAAACTGGGCAGCTAATTAAATGCATGCATTAAATATGTTTTAAACTAATAATAATACATTTTCCTTTCGTTGTATTTAAGACATGATTGTTTAAACATGATGATTTAAACAAGAAGATTTTGGTTATACTAATAGTATATATATATGTGTGTGTGTGTGTGTGTGTGTGTGTGTGTGTGTGTGTGTGTGTGTGTGTGTGTGTGTGTGTGTG
>JAOVYW010073818.1:0-19362 GCA_025775045.1 Hiodon tergisus
CCCCCCCCCCCCCCCCCCCCCCCAATGCTAAAACCTCTGCAGCTTTGCTAAATTTAGTTACTTTGAGCTCCAACTGAACCACAATTTTTTTTTTTTTTTCCCCTATTCGGGAATATCCAAAAAGGAAACAAGAGCACGGAAGACTTTGGAGAGAAAATATAAATGGGGTAAATAAAAAGAGCAGGCCTCTGCTTATCATTTGCCCCTGAGATTGTGTGTCTAGCTGCTGATAAAAAACAGAACTCCTTTTCAGCAGTCTGAGAGGGAGTTGTAGGCGGTAATATGTTAATTATGCAACTCTACAGTTTCTTATAAGATAATTACATTGGGTATATAGTTTACTGGCCTAAACTGTGTACTTATGTAAATAAATAATTTGTGCAAGACTGAAGTGGGAGGATTTTCAGACCCAGTTGGAACATTGCTTCTCAACAGAAAGAAATACATCAGAATTTATTTTAGGCCCTTTCAGGGCAAAATGACAACTTCCATTGCTTTATATTGGATTTTTGGAGTAGCTTTAACATAGGTAATGTTTTGCGGAACTATCTATGCTCTGCTTCAATCAAAGTTGATGAGAATATGATGCTTTAGTAATAATTTTTCCAGTCTCTGTAAAATCATTATTGTAAATTAAAGAAGGACCCTTGAACGTAGTGTTTAAAATAACTTATGGCTTCAGTAAGAATATATTGTGGAGTGCATTAAGCATTCAGTTTTTTTGCCATATTTGTTAGGTTATCTTAGATCAAAAACTTTTAATTCAACTTTTAGTTCAAAAAGATCTTTATCCATCCCCCTCTTTAACCTACTGCTTCCCCTGGAGTCACCCAGCACATCTCATACAGCCTGTAGGATCTTAACCACAGGGATCACAGGGTAGGAAAATTAAAAACATTACTCCCAGCAACCTATTTCATATTTACTTCTCCAGTTTTGACTTACACTAGCCAAACCGAGCTGGCTCGTGTTTGTCCTTGTAAGCCTTGTCCTTGTAAGTGTAAAAGGCAGTCGGTGATAATATATGTGAAGAATAGAAAAAAACACAACTGTAGCTCCCCCAGCCAGCAAAGGCAGATAGATAACATAAAACAGTCACTCAAAGGAGAACTAAAGAGAAGGAGACAGACAGAATGTGTGTGAGCCCACCCCACACAGACCAGTTTGGGTGTTATTCTTCACTTCCCTGCACAGCCACACTCCTCTCTCCGTACTGCTGCAGGCACCGGGACTGGGCAGCTGTAGTCTCACCCCTGTCACCACCGCCGACTCCCTGCAGACACAGGCTAGTCTGTGGTCGTCACAGCTGACGACCCCCGGGGTACGACCTCGCCCGCTGGCTCAGCTGTTCTGAACCGATGGACACGCCGCTAGAACTGCTCTGTTTTTATGCTCTCACATGCCACCAAACGTGTCCACAAGAACAGCCAGTTCACAAAGACTAACTATGAATTTCAATGCAGCAAGAGCTGAGCCCTTTCCAGGCTCATGGCTGCTCCCATTTAGACAGTGAGCTTATATAGCGCCACTAATGCAGATAATGACCGTCCCCGCCCTAAAAAAGCTACATGTGTATCCAATCATTCAGGTTTTGAAGGGAAGTCAGTACAGTGCCCCCACTCAAATAAATATTTTGCTAATCCAATTTTTTTCCAAGTTATTTTTTGACTGCTTACAGGCCCCAAGAGAAACTAACTTGCTACAGCATAAATGTCCAAAAGGTCACAAGGGATTGAAGGTAATTTATAGAAAGTGAGGGAATTATTATATTTTACAAAGAAAAGTATTTTTTTCTGTAACCTTTATTGAAATGCATATAACAGTATAAATATGTATGAGGGCCATGCCAGAATCTGTTTTTTGGGAGATTTTATGTTGTTCACAGAATGTACAAAAACAAAAAAAAGGCTAGTTACGCTCTTTGTGTCAATGTTTTCTTTGCTGATGTAGCCTGATATGTGAATTTCAAGGATTAGCAAATTATCTTGCCAGCAGACTGAGCTGACTAGTGACAGGTGACATACACTTAAGGGCATACTCAAAGCTTCAATTGGGTGGCATAGAGAGATTTTCCGCAGAAAAAGGAGCATGATGTGCCGGCTGGGTCCCACCTTCAGGGAAGCAGGTAGTACAGCAGTACAGACTGTGTGCCGAAATAATTTTGTATGCTTATTTTTGAAAGCATAAAACACTACTGATATTAGATTCTGCTATACACTGGTCTATTATAGACATGCTAAAAAAGGTTGGATATCTTCCTTTAGGAAAAACTCGCTGAAAGACTTTGCTCAACTTAATCTCAGTAGGATATACGTCTCAAAATAATTTGTTTCCTGCAGTCTCCTGTATCACTTTTACCCAGTCGCAGACAGTGTAATGTCCTTTTATCAATGTTAATATTTTTTTCCTTAATCAAAATTGGTTCAGTAAGTTTTCTAGCTTTTTAAATGAATAACAAAATCACTGTGGACTAGAATGTGTGCTAAGTTAATTAATACATGATATAATATAATCGTATTTTTCTGATCTGATGACAGGTATGAAAGCATGCCGAAAGTTGGCCCTTCCATCAAGAGACTAGTGTAATTTTAGGAACTGCAGGTAGCATGGTGTTCATAAAACTGAGGATGGAAGCCCAGGAAAGCCACAGCTGATGCATGCTTGAGAATTTGTTAGGCCTTAATTTGTATAGCATCAGTAAATATCCAGCTGTATAAACGGCTGATGTGGACTACCGACAGATATTCCATTAAAGTCATTCTGAGTAAGAGCATTTGTTAGGCAAATAAATAAATAATATAATGTAATCTTATTATTGAATTTAAAAATAAATAAATCCACACATTATCCGTTTTTCTTCCCTTCACGTTCTATGATATCCTGATCTTACAGCTAAGTATTGACTTACACACAGTGATACGCTGAATGCCAATTTCAGTTTATTTGGAAACTGTGGCATTGCACAGTGGTGTTGAGTTCTGATACTGGAACACAAACGTACAAGAGAGTAGCAGTGGCCACAAACTATTTATTTTTTCATCATAGGGATTCCTCAAACGGGACCAGGCATGGGGAGAAGGGGGAAAAAACAGAAGGAAGACTGAATAGATGGGGGAGTTGGAGTCAACTCGTTAGCATGGTGCCCAGGTAATCATCGAGTTTGCCTGACAACAACTGCACACCTGGTAAGAGTTCTCTCATTGTATCTCAACAATAAAAAGGGCTGTTAGCGTTGGGTAACTGTGGGTAAGGTGCAAGTCTGAGGATAGAAAGTAAAAAGAAAACTGGCTTTGGCAACACTGTTTCTGTATGAGCCGAGTGAAACAATCTCGCTGATGGCAACTATTTCTGCTTGATTTGTACTTCTGTTGATAATTCACACTTAATATTTCAGATGTATTATTTATTTGACAAACTGTTGGTGAAATATTTTTTTTCTTCCATTTTCAAAATGAATTTGTCAGTCAGCAATTTGTGGCTTATTTCTGCCTCTAAAGATTGTTTTTCCTGATAGAGCAGGGTAGCAAACTCAATATTACACAGTCTTGTTGCAAGAAAAATTTAAAAGTTTTTCCCATGAGTCCCATCAGGACTGAATTTGTAGCGAAAGAGGTGCCAGGATGCAGGGCGAGGGTTTTAACAGAAACCAGATTAAAACCATATTCCAATACGATGGGTTCGTCAGGAGAGCTTCCATAGCTTTACAGTGTGGTTTTATCTTCAGTCGCTTCCTCGTTGTAACGGCTAACATTTAAAATGCAGCAAAGGCATTTTAATGTATTACAGTGTAGGCGTTACCAAGCTTTCAACATTCTATGGATCAAAACAGTGGTTTTAATGTAAAAGAGGTTCTGGGGGCACAGCAGAATTTCCAGAATTTTCACAAATAAGGCACTGGGCTTATTGCTTCAATAGTATGTTAAACAAAGTCTGAGCTGTCATTAGCAACAAAGAGCAAAATCATAACTTGCCACCTAAGGATTAAGAGAAAGTCCAGTCCCGCTCGGAACTCAAGGGTTTGGGTGGAAGTCAAAATCACAACGTTAGCCTGGGTTTGGGATGTCGCTGTCTGTAGTTTTTGTTTTGAGAACATCATCTTGAATAAGGATAGGGCAAAGTATTAGCAGGAACTAACTGATACCTCAGCATTCCACCATAGAACAGAAACAGAAATATCATATTCCACACAAAGAAAAACACAATTACACAAATTAACATAACCTATGTGTCATTCATAGCAGGTAATTATGCTTGGGACTACGTTTCTTTGAGGAATACCCTACGAAATGCCCACATCTGAGGTAAGATAAATATCAAATCGATGAGGGCTTTTATAGATTTTTTATGTTATAGATGACCTTGTCCTTTGTTATTGCTTAAGTAATTCACTAATTCACAGGGTCAACATTTATTTCCAATTAGAGGGTCTGTCTAAACAAGGCATGGTTTGTGAGATACAAGGTGAACAGCAATGGTAACAAGAAAGGATGTCTCAGTCCATTGGGACCTGCCCAGTGATGAAGCCAGTAAATTAAACCTAACTTGTCTGTGTGAGAAAAATTGAGCCCATTCCTTCTCTAAGCCTCAGCTTTAATTTGTTTAGGGTGCGCCTGAATCCCTGAGAGGAAATGAAAAGAGTGGTTCAACATTACTTATTATCAGGTCACATCTTGCACCGGACGTTCTCATTATGATTCGATGATAGCAGGTTTCAGTCTGGGCTGCTTGAATTATTTGTCAACTTTCGTTGTGTCTTATTTGGGGGTCAATTTCTATGCATAACTTGTTAAAAAGAAAAATTAATATGTCATGGGGTTAAGCGTGGGGGCAAGATCACAGGACACAGGTTTAAAAAAAGTATATATTTAAATAACAGCACTCGATCGAAAACATCTTTGTGTTAGTGTAAGAGTTTATTTTCAAATGGCTTTAATCAAATACAAGAAACAGTAATGTTTAAAAAAACAAACAAGATAAACCATAAGCAATGTTTTGCCTGGCTGCACAGCATTTTTCTCATCACTCCTGTTTCTTGGTTTTTAAATCTCAATCAACCAATAGGAGGCTAATTGGTTGGGTGAGTCAGTTCTGTGGCCTCATGGGGATTGTAGTGCGGAGATGGGGTGGAAATTACCTCCAGCACTCCCTTCACTTTGCTACAGCCGGCAAATATAATTATGACTGGAGGATAAAAGAGAAAGTGGTCAAAATACAGGACTCGATTTTAATGCAACATCGTTGTTTAAAAATATGAAATATTATAAAGGGAATGAATCAGACGTGCTTAGAAAGTAATAAACATGGTTGTTTGCATATTGTCAGCGTTACAGTAATTACAGGAAATGACTCAATTTAGTTGACTATTGATTTCACAGTCGAAGCCTACCTTGTTGAATTTTGACCTCCACTGTAAGAATTTAATTCTTGTTGCATGCGTTCAAAATTACACCATCGATTGAAACGCTCAGTGTTTGATTTAAAGTAAAAACTTTCTTAAATTTCAAAGGAGGATTACACAGCACTATATAGACCCGTGACTGGAAACCTCTTGCTTAACTCAACTATCTGAATGTCAACAGTTATTTCAGTAAAAATACAGACCGGTTATTAACATCTTTGGCGAATTGAGTTTACTTTTATCAACCTCTCTGTTTCAGTTACACTGCAAAATATTGTTTGCAGTGCATGTTGCAGTCAAGTGATGTAGGTTCCTTCCAGATTTGGCAGAGGGCTTTGTAACAGCCTTAATGATCTGCAAGCCAACCCTAACCCTTTGCAGATGCTGTTCGAAATAATGCTGATTATTAAAGAGTATTTGTTATGTATTACATACAATCCTCAATTCCAAAATAGTTGGGACAGCTTGTGAAATGTAAAACAGTCCAGACTGTAATGCAATTAATTTTTTACCTAATTATTTTTTTTCTTTTTTTTCCGTAAATATACACAAACATTTGATGCCTGCAGCATGTTTCAAAAAAGTTGGGACAGAGGCATGTTTACCACTGTGTTACATAACCTTTTCTTTTAACAACACTTAGCAATCGTTGGGAACTGAGGACACTAATCATTGTAGATTTGAAAGTGGAAGTTGTTCCCATTCATGCTTCTTGATGTAAGACTTCATCTGCTCAACATTCTGGGGACTCCGCTGTCATATTTTACGCTTCATAATGCACCATAGGTTTTCAATGGAAGACAGGGCTGGACTTGTCTAGATGGTAGCATATGCTGCTCCAAAATGTGGAAATGTGCATTAATGATGCCTTCACAGATGTGCAAGTTACCCATGTCATGGCCATTAACACACCCCCATACTATAACAGACGCTGGCTTTGCATTGGTAACAATCAGGGTGGTTCTTTTTCTCTTTGGCCCTGATAACAGGACGTCCATTATTTCCAAATGCAATCTGAAAGGTTGTCTCGTCAGACCACAGCACACTTTTCCACTTTGCAGCAGTCCATCTCAGATGCGGTCGAGCCCAAAGAAGTCGTCTGGAATTCCAGAGTCCATGTGGTTATATTCAGAATGGACGCATGTTGGTTTTCAATATTGGTTTTTGGCTATATCTCCGGATTCTCTTAACCTTTTAATAACATTATTGGCTGTGATGGTGAAATCCTTAAATTCCTTGGAATCATGCCTTGTGGAACGTTTACCAACGTAGTTTTGCACAATTTGGTGAACCTCGAACCATCCTTGCACGTAAACGGCCGAGCCTGTCGGATGCTCATTTTATACCCAGTTATGATAGGATCAGCTGTTACCTATCAACCCGTTTACCAGTAGAATATTCCAAACAGGGGTTTTTTGAACATTTTTTTGACATTTTTTTTCCTCATAATACAAAGAAGTCAAAAACACAGCTGTTGATATTTTCAAAAATACCACTACACTTTTAGAAAGTTCTGGTATGGACTCGATTCAAAAACAAAAACACGGAAAGTTAGAATACAGAAAGTTATTGATGCTCGCTGGTAGACACCCATGGTCCGACACACTTTCGGCCTTTTAATACTAATTACAATGTTTGTATAGCGGCAGACAGTGCAAGTTGTTTAACCTCTGTAGTTGAGTAATCTACCTCACGCTTTAATATATGGTTCTGGGTCAAAATTTATGTAAGGTTCCAGAAAAAAAATGAATTTTTGGTTAATCTGTAGCTGTAGTATGAGAAGATTTACATGTTCCACCAAAGAGCCTGTATGCCGTTGGCCTGAAAACTCTGTTATTTTAACATCTTGTCTGCAACGCCATTTTTTAGGTTTAAGCCTCTACCCTAGACAGAGTCTGTTCATCCCACTGTTGCTCAGTTGGTAGGTAGCTCAGCACAGGTGGAGTCCTGCTACACAATCTGTTGCACAATTGGTGGAGCACCATCCAGGGTACGGAGTGAGGGAGTCTGCAGGTTTCTCTTGGCTCCTCTCTGAACACCAGCACCTGCAGGCTCACAGTGCCATCAGGAGGGACGTGCAGAAATCAACACTCCAGCCACCGTTCATATTGTTTGTGAAAAGAACCAAGTGTATAGGACAGTTTGAATTGGGGAAAGGAAGCATAGCTATGAATGTATAATTTAATACACTGAAATACCTTTTTTTCACCCATTGCCAAAGTCTGTGGTGAGAAGCTACTAAACCCTCCAGTTGTTAATTAAGAGCAATGCAGGGTAAGGCTATATACAATAGGGTACGCATGAAACAATCCTCCATAGAAATTCACAGTAACAGAAGTGATGGGGGTTTTTACCAGTGTAGTGAAAGCATTTTCTCCATTATTTAATTAAACATTTGTGCAGTGAATTTTCTTCCTCCAAAAGAAAAGAACCTCTATAACCTCTTATCTGCCCTCATCCGGAGACCAGAGCAAGGGCACTTCAAAGGGGGTTGGATGCTAAGCCATTTACAGCCCCTCTTCCAGAATCAGAGCAGAGCAGAACCCCTCCCCTGACTGCTTATCAATCGCATGTAACAGCTCTGCCAATTCAAACTGACCAATAGGTTTGATTCTGGACTCTGGACTGAGCTTCCTGTCCAACAGAGCCAATCAGCAAAGGCTGGTCAAGTGGATAAATGCCAAAAAAAATCAAATGAGAGACTTTGCTTTGCTTCTTTTTAATTCCTGGCTCCTCCCTGTTGGCTCTCCTTCTAACATCAGAAGAGAGTCCTCCCACCAGCTTAGCCCATGTGATGAGACCTGAAATCTCTCACAAGTGAACTTTTGTCAAGTATACTATGGGACTCTCACTCAGAGTTGATAGTACTTCCGTCAACCGCACACAATGGATAAGACTGAGTTGGTTTCAGTGAAAAACCTAAACCAGTAGGACTTGAAATGTTTGTGAACAAGAATTGTGGTATCTTATTATAAGGCGTTGATCTTCCGTGGTTGCACGGGGGCACCCACCTCCCTTGTGATCTGATTAGCCACCCCCCAATTTTCATTGGTACTTAGTGATGTCAATCATTGTTCACTTCGAACTGTCACTTTTGGGTGCCCCCCCCAATTTAACTGTTGTTCCCCCCTGTGCCCCCCACTTGAAAATAATCTGGGTCCACCCCTGCTTATTATCATATTAAGCCGGGCTCTACTGATTAAAACTACCTAAAATTAACTCTTCACCTAGATTCTTAAAATTGTTCATGCTAATGTTAATTAACTGGTGCCTTGTAATAGAAGGAAACCCGTGATCCCATCTCGGAGACAGACATCTAATAGTCATCACTACGCCACAAAATGAGTTATTCCCTACAATGAAATTTGTATACACCCCAAAATCCAAAGTTTCCGATATGGTCCCGAAACAAAGGAGATTCAAGTCCAAAAGCTGCAGGAAAAAAGGTAATTTTGATCATTATCATCTTAACAGAAGCTAAAACCATTTTCCCAGAAGCATTCTGAATTATATTTGCACAAGTCGGAAGAACAGAGGCTTAAATTTAAGAGACATGTGCATGTGCTGCCAGCTTCTTGGCAGCAAGTACCTTCCAGCGAGAACTGGCAGATAGGTCAGAGATATCCCAGGTCTCACTGAGGTAAACGCAGACATGCAGTGTTAAAAGGACTGATTTGTCTCCGTCCAAATTACAGATCCCCTGAAAAATAGACAGATATTAGACAAGAATTATAAGATTTGGCTGACACAAGCTCCTTTACTGAACAAGCTATGCCAAATATACAAGTGTAAAACCACTGCTAGACAATCTAGACAAAGTAACCTAAAGTTTGAGTAAAACTGCTTGAAACTAGGCTTTAATATTATCAAGCTTTTAACTTTAAAACTGCCTATAAACATTTCATATTTCATTGTATGATACATGTACCTACATAATATGATAATCGTAAGTGAATTGCATTCAAAATTAAATATTGAAATGAAAATGTAAATCTAGTAAATTTCATTGAAATGGCCAAAGCAAGAGGTTTGCATTCTGAAGGCCAAGTCTGAAATGTCAATAATACATTTATTGGAATACTGGCCTAAGTATAAAAGTGTCTTAGTTAGATGTTTGGGTTAATGGGTTAACCAGCTCAACCCAGAGCCTTTATAGCTTGGAATATTTAATGATATTACATGTTTATTTACTATTTAAGTTAAATATTCTTAAGGTTGACTTGTCACAATATTAAATATTGCTTCCTTGTTTGCTTTTATTTATTACTCACTACAGTAAGATTATTTACATACGTTAAATATTTATGCTTGTAATAAAAAAATGTGAAAAGGCTTCCTTAATGCAAGGTTTATGTCACTGTTGATGAAAAAGCAAAAACATTATTTTTCCATTGGAGGGAAAATATCTCTTTATTAAAATATATATTCCTTTGTGAAAACCCTGTGAAGTTCATCAAGCGATCCAAGCTGTGTTCAATGTTTCTTCCAAGTTGTACAAAAAAGTACAAAAAATTAGTACACAATAATTATACAGTAAAGCATGAGAGTTTCATAATCAGTACTAAATGTATCATGTAAATATGCCTTTATGTCTTTTTAGCACAGGGTCTTGCAGCATTTAGTAATGTTTTCATGTTTCCCAACATTCATCTATTTTTCATTTCAACACACCAAATTAGCCAAATAAGTTTTATTTCGCAGTGCACACCTCTCAGACACTAAGGACTTTGAATATTGGCACAGTAGATTGGGCAACAAGGCTGAACAACTGAATAAGTCAGATTTCTTAAAATACTCTTCACCTCAGGAACCTAAACAAAGAACACAGCGGAAAACATTTTGTTTAGGTTCATACCACTCCAAAAAACAGAGAATAAAAAAAAGAAACTCAGCTTACTTGAGCAAAGGCTGGGTCAGTGTTTATTCTCTAGTACTGCAGTCAGTTTCAAGGAAAACCAGAGTCTTCTATGTTCTATAAATTTGGAAATGGCTAATCAGTTGGGTACAGGTTCTGGTACATCTCCACTGAAGTATATTGTTTTACGCTTTGAGCAAAATCTAAATCTAGCAAAATCTGCAAAATAAAGTATATTTGTATGCTATGTAAGTCATTTTCAGACAAATTTTATAATGATTCCCTTCGAATTCTACAGTGAAAAGTTACTTCCCAAGTGTGAAACCAGGAGGTAAAAAGTTGGTTAGAGGGGGAATCGACTGTGTCCTCGTGGAATAACGTCGGCCATCCAAAACTGGATGCCAAATAATTGAACTGTGCATGTATAAAAACTTAGAGGTACGGCCTAGGCCAAAATTGGGGGTCTGAAGAGTTGCATATGTACGAGTTTGTGTTTAGTGGGGTTTGAAGAGCTGTATGCTGTTTGTGGTTAGAATGTGAAGAGCTGCATGCTGCTTGTTTGTGGGGTCTGAAAGCTGAATTCTGTTTGAGTTTAAGGGAGTAAAGAGCTGGATGTGCCTTGACGTTAAATTGATGTGGTTTTCTGGGTGTAGTCAACCAAAAGAGCCACTTTTGTCAACTATCCCACCCCAGTACACAGTTACACTGGCACCAAAAGGACACACCCCTTTCCTCTTCACACCTCGTGAAAGAACCTGAGTGTGATTCCACTGTTGTAGTCACAACCTGGTGCCAACAATAAAGACTCTTATATAAAGAGCCAGCAGAGCTGAAAGAAAGCGAACATTAAGACTGAAAAAAAACTGCAGCGGTTTTACCAACTCCAGCAGGAAAGTCTGAAGGAGGTACATGCAGACTGTGCTGCTGACAGGGCTGCCCTGACAACGCTGCTGCAGCAGGTGGAGTCCCTTCACCTCAGCCAGGGGGCCAGTTCGCCGCCATCCATCAAAATTGCCAAGATGGGAGCCGGCGATGACCCGGAAACCTTCCACAGCATGTTCGAGCGAACCGCCGCTGCCTGTCAGTGGCCCCCGGCAGCAGTGGGCTCTACGCCTGGGTGCCCTGTTGTTCGGGGAGGTGCTGCGAGCCGCCCAGGAAGTCCTGGCTGAGTCGGCTAAGAACTATGACACAGTTCGCCAAGCGATCATGAGTCGGGTCGACTTGACCGCGGAAGTCCGCCGGATACGGTTCCGCTCTCTCTCTTTTGCGGAGGCGGGCAACCCCATTGCATTGGCACAGCGGCTGAAGGACTCCTGCACATGGTGGCTGCGCTCCGAGGACCAGGACGTCGACAAGGTGCTGGAACTGGTGGTACTGGAACAATTTGTTTTTTGTTTGCCGCAGGACACGTCCCGTTGACTCCAGTGCCACCGGCCATCCTCCCTCTCTGAGGCTGTTCGGAGGGCAGAAGACCACCTATCCATCACAGCCGCTGGTGGGGCGAGACCACCCTCAGCAGTCGGCCACCCGATTCAGCCCAGAGCACGGGACCCGGCACCAGCCCCTTCGGCGAGAACTCCGGCCCGCCAGGAAGGCGCGGAACATACCACCGCAGCGGAGCTGACTGGGGCCCGGAGACTGCCCCAACCCCCTCTTGCCCCCTTTTGCCCCCTCTTTTTCCCGACCCCGCAGCTGGTCCCCTGTCATAGAGTCTGCAGCCAGGACACCGGGGGAAGGATGCTGGAAGTGTGGACAGCCGGGCAACCTCAGGCGAGAGTGCCCACTTATGGAGGTCAACCTTTCTGGCCCAGCTCCCTCTTCCGGCCACTACTTCCCCAACATGGTGGACAAGTATCTGGTACCGGTGGGTGGGACAAGACAGAGTGCCGAGTCACGGAACGATTTTCTTGGCTGGGCCTTTGGAACGACATCCGGAGATGGTGCAGGGCGTGTCCGGAAGGTCTAAAAATTTATCCACCGGCTATACCAAAAGCACCCGTTACCCGTTGTGCCTGTTACCCCTAATCGAGATCCCCTTCGACTGAATTTGCATGGATCCCTTCCACCCACAGATGGATGGGTTGGTGGAACGGTTTAATCGCACATTGAAAAACATTTTGGCAAAGTTTATCCAGGATGATGAGCGGAATTGGGACAAAATTATCGACCCCCTGTTGTTTGCCGTACAGGAGGTTCCCCAGGCCTCCACGGGGTTTTCCCCCTTTGAGTTGTTGTACAGTAGTCAGCCACGGAGCGTGTTGAACCTCATTAAGGAAACGTGGGAGGAGGGTCCAAGGCCCAATAATAACGTAGTGCAATATCTCATGGACTTCCAAGCAAAACTGCAATCTTTGGGCAAACTAGCACGTGAAAATTTGATTGTGGCCCAATGCAGACAGTGTGCGGCATACAACGGGGGACGCACCTACGCACTTTTGACCTGGGTGATAAGGTTCTGGTCTTACTCCCCACATCCAGCTCCAAATTGTTGGCCAGTGGCAAAGGCTGTTTTGAGGTTACGCAGCGCATGGGGGAGGTTGACTATGAGGTGGTGTGCACTGACAGAGGGGGAGCGCGACAAATCTACCATCTTAATCTGTTGAAATTATGACACTCAGCTGACACGGTCCACTTGGCGGAGTCCTGGGATGACGTATCATATTCCCGGGCACAAGAAAAAAGTGCTGCGGGAGGAAACTGAGAAAATGTTGGATATGGGGGCAATCGAAGAGTCCTACAGAAATTGGGGCAGTCCTGTGGTGCCATTGGCAGATTCCCCTGTCTCCGATGTCCAAGGAAAAAATGGCTTTTTCCACTCCGATTAGTTTGTACCAGTTTGTCACTTTGCCTTTTAGGGTTCACGGAGCACTAGCGACCTTCCAGAGGCTCATGGACCGTGTACTCCGGCCGCACTGTAAGAATGCCGCCTCCTATCTTGACGACATTGTTGTTCACAGTAATGATTGGGAGCAGCGTGTGTGGCACTTGCAGGCAGTCCTGGGTGCTTTGCGGGGGGGCTGGTCTCACAGCATACCCTGGCAAATGTGCGATTGGGCGGAGGGAGGTACGGTATCTGGGCTTCCTCTTAGGTGGGGGCCGAGTTCGGCCCCTCATCGACAAAATGGTGGCCATTTCCGCCTGCCCTCCACCTAAGTCGAGAAAACAGGTGAGATCTTTCCTCGGGTTGGCTAGGTACTATTGACGGTTCATCCTCAACTTCGCCGACCTGGCCTACCTGTTGACAGACCTCACCAAAAAGGGAAAGTCCAGACCCGGTCCGGTGGCATGGAGCAGTGCCAGACGATGTTCATGACGATTAAAGCGGCTCTGTGTGGGGAACCTGTGCTTGTTAACCCTGACTTCTCCAAAGGCTTTGTGTTGCAGACGGAGCGTGGCGTGGGAGCCGTGCTGACCCAGGAGGTGGACGGGGTGGAACATCCTGTCATCTATATCAGCAGGAAGCTCACCCCAGGGATGGTCTTTTCAGCACCATTGAATGGGAGTGTCTTGCCATCAATTGGGCTGTCCTGACCCTGTGGTTCTATCTCCTGGGTCGCCGGTTTCTCTTAGTCACTGACCATGCTCCCTTCCAGTGGTTGTACCGGATGAAGAACACCAATTCTTGGATCACCCGTCAGCCTTTTCGGTACCACCTGGTTCACCGGCCCGGGGCTCAGAACGCCGTGGCTGATTATTCCTCTCCCGGCCGGGGGGGGTCTGTGTGCCGAACATGCCCTTGGATCGTTCTGGGGGGGAGCTGAGTGCCACTCGTCCGTCTCAAGAACACATGCAGGAGAGGTCCGGGGATGCCCACCAGCACCAGCTGAGGATTGCGGTAATTATGAACACAATTTAACAGCTTGCGATCCCTCAGTAGGTGCTGGAAGCTTGGAGAGGAGTCGGGCGAGAAAAGGACAGCAAAACCAACAGGCTAATAGACGGGCGAACGGAGCCGGAAGAGTGAAAAGAAGTGGGTCGGCGCTGAGGAAGGGGGAGTGCCGACAGTGCCTTCGGGATTTAAGTTTATTTTGGGTTTCTGTTCGTTTGTTATGTTTGGGGTGAACCTGTGAGGGGGACCCCTGAAGAGTGTTTTGGTTTGTTTATAAGAAGCGAAATAAAGGACCGGCAAGAAAGCCGGAGAACCCCAAAGTGTTTTTTTTTCTCGATTATTTCCAAGCTATGCACGTCGGCGTGCTACAAACATAAATATTGTTTTTTTTATTAATTACTAACTAGCAACTCACTGGTTTTGCACAGGTAATATCTGGAAACCCCTACCATCCCAGCGGTGCCTCCATTTTATGTAGCCCTTTTATCTCTTCACTATTGAGGATAGGCCCTAGGTTCCTTTAACTATGTATCTTACCTTTATATTACCTTGAGTTTCCTAAATAGCTCTGCTAAGAGAGATAAAATAAAATAATAAAAAACAGCCCAGTCATCACAAGCACACATTTAAATACTGCAACTTAAACATATATTGTAGCTCACTACAATCACAATTTACATATAAACAAACACAACAATTGCGCTCTACCGAGCCAGAAAAGGGAAACAGAACTCACACAGCTCCAGAGAATGGCAGTGTGTGTGTGAAAGTTCCGTGCGCAAACTGTAGTTGACAATAGAGGAATTATTATTTGAAGCATGCTCCTTTCCGAGAATAAGCAATTAACCATTGCCGGTAGCCCAAACCGCTATCCGGAATGTCTGTGTCTCGAGCGAAGTCTTTATCGTTTGAGTAGTTGCGTAGATATGCTAATTTAACTAGCAAGCTACTTCCCAGTGTAATGATAAAGCTAGTTCAGCTAACTAGCCTGCTAATGAGAGTACCACAAATTAGCTAATGGTACTGCAAACCTGGATAATGACTTGAAATAACTTATTGCCGAAGTATAGCCTTACACAAACCAGGCTCACACTTATAGCTTACACTTTAGCTTAATATATCATTAAACTTGTAAACTATAATTCAATTTCAAGTAAAACCGTGTGTTACGTCTTTTCGTCTGCCTAATGTCTTCCCCACTTGACTGTCCCCTTCCTGTCCCCTTTGACCCTTACTCATCATTGTACGTGGATTACAACAGGTAAGCGAATACAACATTTACATGTATTATGAGTAAAATAAAGTGTTTTTAACAATATCTGGTACATATTTCAAATAACATTGTACATTCCAACAGCACTGCAATAAAGTACAACCGTGCTAAAATAATAACTTCAACAAAATAATTTATCCAACTGGGTTACAAACAGTATCGAAATGACAATTACATTTTATTGGTCAAAATTCCCTGAGAAAATGTGTCAGAACCTGATAAAACACTACATCTATGATCAAAGAAAGTGGATGTACACTATGTACTGATTGCAGGGGTGTAAATAATTTTGGTGCCATCTTGTTTGAGTCACAATGGCTGTTATGTTTCATTTATCTGAGCAAACATACCCACAATCATATATTCGCTCTGTTGAATTGTGTTTTTGGTCATATTTAACAGTGGTATGAATAAATATTTAGGGCATGCATATTCAAAATATAGCCTCATAAATATATTGATATAAATTTAGCTATTTTCATAGTGCTACTATTAAAATACTGTAGGCCTGTATTGCGGTTCTTACTGTTTGATGGACCTTTCCTAAAAAAAAATTATTTTCATAATTTAACAAAATGCATAAATAACCATCTCAACTAGTTACCGGCGAGTTAACTAAGCAGTTGCAGAGCCAAACTTACAAGAGGCCTGAGCAACATGTGAAAAGAAAGAACATATTGAATACATTTTCCTGCTGAGACTGTACCTCCCCTGGCTCGTCTGCTTCTAACGGCATTCTGCTTTTTTTGAGTGTTTTTCTTCCCCAATGCCGGAGAGATAAGATGTGCAAAATTGACGAAGGGTATTTCCAATGCAGTTCTGGCAGTTGTAGGCAATGTACCGCCCACAAAGAACCGCACTTTTTGCTGTGTTTACCATTATGTAATTTTGTTGGCTGCCTCTGAGGTCAGGGAATAATTATCCAGTTTTCCCACATTGGCACTGAATTTTCTGTTTGTTTTTTTTAATGCGCTATAACAAATAAAATTTGATTGATTGATTGAATACATTTTAATAGGAAAGTAGTGCTAATTGCGAAATTGATGCATGACCTGACCTACAGCTATTAACCATTCTATTACCCACAGATCCACTTAGTTATCAAGAGTGCCATATGCACTATATACTAGTAATGTTGGATTTCAGGGGATTTTAGACACTGACAATAGTCTGCTCACTGAGACGTTTGTCATTGCTACCTCGAGTTGCTACCTGCTATGAACGATAAAGAGTAAAATTTACTCAGGTAGTAAATTCATTCATTTTTAATTGTGGGGATTTGATCTAAGTAGAATTATACAAGGGTATAAGTAGACATAACACAAGGGTGGATGATTTATTTACAGATGTATTAACAAGTTCATTAATTTTGGGCATTTATATTTCCTTCATGTGCCTGGATGTGGTATGTGAGAAAAGGTTATCGTGTGTGAATATTTCCAGACTCTTTCCATAATTGGCTACTATGACATTTAAATATGATTTCCAAGCTATTTTGAATGTATGTTACTATTTATTATATTTGTGAGTTCTAATTCCAATGTGATTCACTTCCTGGTTGGTATTTTAAATGAGCTGTTGCTGTATGCATAAATACATCTCACTTAGATGTTAACTTCCAAAGCAAATCTCCTTTTAACAGAAAAAGATATTATATAATTGACAATTAAATACTGCCCCAAGCAGGCAGTCTGGACAAATAACTAATGACTAAAGTTAATATCACCCCATGTCCTTCACTCCGCCACTAATTTTTACAAAATATACATCAGGTGGAGTGGGGCTAGTTGGAGTTGAATAGAATACGTTACTCAAGAGAACATAACTTCTGAACGCCTTTAACAGCTTAGTCATTCAAGCAGTTGAGAAATGCTAACTTTATAGTTTTTTTAATTTGATTGTTCTACTTGTGAAGAAAGTTAAAAGTGTAAAATCTGGAGCAAGCCCACGACACAAAAAGCTTTTCACTACAGAATATTGTGGAGCACGAAGAATTGGTTCATTTGAGCTGTTTAACGAAGGCAGCTGTAGTGCGTTATGATTTGCCAGAACAACTGGAAGTTGTTATAAACATTTTATCTTTTAGTAAGCTGGATCCAGTGAGTTTTAAGTTTTTTATCAATATATTTCTCTCTAACGATACATAATAGTGGGAAGCTTGATAATTAAGGCTGGCTGGCTTGACACAGATACTTCCATATTACCGCAATACCAAGTTTCATTAATTAGGCATTTGGTAATACCGTAAAAACAGAAAGTATCCGATGCATGGATACCATACTCACTAGGTGGAAACTCTGACAAAGAGGCTGCTAGGATTCAAGAGTAAGAGGTTAAAATGGAAGGCACACAAGCTAAGTGGCCCACGCTCTTAAAACAAAGAGCAGGAGTGCTGTGTGGAAGTATTTGGGCTTATGAAGAGAATAAACAGGGCAAAGTAAAATATCATTCCAAGCCCATATGCTCTTATTAGCGGTGCTTCAGACAGTATAAAGAAAAAGAGGCAACACCTCAAATTTAGCTTAGCATATGTCAATCAGGCACCCTGACCTCTTCAGAGAATTCAGACAGATTAGCGTAGATCATAAAATTCATGTATCATTTAAATAAGTAAAAAATATATGTGCTCAGTAAAACAGATTAGAAATACAGAAAGCAAGCTAGTGCTAACGTGTGCCGTTTTGTGATCTACGTTGGAACGATAGTATTTGGCTGAGTTCTCATTTTTACAGATAACACTGCTACTTTTTTAAATCAAATTTTAAATCTAATATTTTTTGATAACAATTGTTCAGTTTTTTCTAAAAATGCATTAATGTTATCATCATGCCAATCATTAGTTTGTTTCTTTACTACATTTTTACATTTTCTAACCATCAGTTTGTGCTGATATATTTCATATATGGGATTTACCTGAAACCCACCTGAAGTCACACTTTCAAGCAGATATGCAATTTTTTTGGAGAACCTCTCTATGAGAACTTACCCGAATCACATTAAAAATGGCAAATCCATCCACTTCATAGTTTTAATGAATCATCATCATTTTGCTGCCAAAACAAGCAGTATTGCAAAAGCGCCAGTAAGTCATGCTCCTATAAAACTTCAACAGACAATTATAGATACTTATTTTGAGACAGTTGTTGTATTTTCTCATGTTTGACCATAAAACCTCATGGATTTCTGAAAAAGCATTATTTATTTATTTTTATATTGAATGATTTTGTCATAATATGCTGATTGTGTTTACTGAATCTAGAGTCAAGGTTGTTAGATAGAGAGAGGTAGATGAAAATTCTCTGTAAACCTGTAAATATAGGGCTATTGCTTGTTGTGGCTTGGGGGTGTACTTTACATATCATTTTGTTATATTCTTAAGTTTTTGAAAACTCATTGATGGATCAAATACTTATAGGTAGTCCATATGAATATATATAAATAAATACTTATGATATAGTCCAGAAACTACACACTGCAGATGAAAACGCAAGTATCTCCACCGCGTTGGTGTTGCAGTATTTCTCGTAAAACGGGGAATAGCATTCAGACATCACGACAAAACCAAACATAGAGTTTTAAGCAGAGTGCTTAAAAATTCCACCCATTTCTTCAAAATTATAAAGCACCATCATCCAGTAGCAATATCTCTCCGTTGTCTCAAAATTAGCTTCTTCAGTGCTGTTTGGAGGAAATTACATTTAGCATAGTTTAAAAACATCGGGAATGTATGTTATAATGGAAGTTGAAGCAAGGAACAGACACACGGAGCAGTTAGCACACTGTGTCCAATATGTCAATCCAGACAGGCGAATCAATACAGCAGTGCCTAAAACATAAGGGATTAGATGATATTCAGTGTGTGGCACGAACATTGTTGAGGACGAATTCACATACCCTGGTCCTCACATGCTCATTTGATGAAGCAATAGGAGAAGACTATTGAAGCTTTCACAAAATCAGTTTTATTTCACACCAGTAGAATATACAATGATTATTACAGAGCTCTG